>CAEGAE010057905.1:0-111113 GCA_903067095.1 Girardinus metallicus
ATCTATCTATCTATCTATCTATCTATCTATCTATCTATCTATCTATCTATCTATCTATCTATCTATCTATCTATCTAGTCCACTTTTTTGTTTTAGTTTGTTTTGTTTTTCTGTGTCCCCATTAAAAAAAATGTCTACAACTGCCACTGGTTTGAAGGGAAAATCGAAGACACCGCCCAGTCGTTCGGCTCGGTTGGTAGAGCAAATCGAACGAACACCGCGCGGCGAGCCAAAGCTGTCAGCTGCAGTAGCGGCAGCACTCTCAGCAGTACCAACCAGCTCGACAGAGACACCCGGAAGGCACGAAAGTCAATTTGAGAGAGCATTATGAATCGTTTTAAGACCTCCAAATTCAAAAACACAACTCCGAAGGTTGCCAAGAAAGAGGTGAGTGATGAACTCGCTTCTGGATACAAACAGTTCCCCTGGCTAACACTAAATTGCTGAGCTACTTTTGGGGAGGAACGCTTGCCTATCTGCTTGCAAGGGATGTTGAACTTCCTGCATCTGGGAGCCTGTAGTATAGAGAAAATATGAATGCACTTGCTACTAGTGCATATTTATATGTATTTATCAGCCTTGTGGCTGCATTTCAGAAGCTGGCCTTCGTCAGACGTTGCAATGAAACCCATTGTTAAGCTTTTGTTTTACTGATTTGTAATTTTCCCGTTGCTCACTTTTGAGTTTTGTTAGGATGCCGCTGAGATTTTTTTTTTTTTTTAACCATCAGCCCTGGGGAAAGGATACATATAAATTTCAATAGTCGACATGTCTGGACCAGAATTCATGTGTCTTGCATACAAATATGCCTTTGAACCCATTAGTTCCAGGTTACAGCGCCTGCACAACCCGTGTGTGTAGCATTTTATGCAATCTACTACCTCCATACAGACAAATGAAAGCCTGACATGCGCACACACCCACAATCAGTGGATGTACCCCAGTCTCTGCACACGCAGCAGGTGGTGCCTTGTTCCTGTGAATGCCGAAGCAATAATTCGTGTAGGCATGTAGATGTTCCGACGCTGTAGCCATGTGCTGTCATTTCAAAACGCAGTGCAAGAGCAAAAATAGGACGGGAGACGTAAGGAGCATAGTGAAGCAAGCAAGGAGCGGTTGGTGACAGGAAAATAAAGATAAGTGGGTGTTTGGTGGAATATTCATAGATGAATTTGTCCAGCTGTCGTTTGAGGGAAACAGACGCTCTCTTTCATCACTGCCGAGCCAGTTTCTAATAATCTATGCAGATCTTGTTGAAATGTCTTAGAGAAAACAAACCAATATGCAGCGTCATAGAAAAAACGATTACGTGTTCCCTGAGCAAAACTATTAATGCCTTCTTTATTCATACTGTTGGTGTTGCTTTGTATTGTTTTTGTCCAGCATCTTAGCAGTAGTTATTGGAGCATGTTGTACACACACACACACACACACACGCTGCTCTTGCCATGTTAACGTTATGTAAGACTTTTCTCTGCTGTGCAGTGAAAGGAGCACTTCCATTTCCTCCGCTTTGTGCTCGTTCTAAAACTCTAAACTGTGTGCACACTCAGCTAGATCCTTCCTGTTTATTGCTGGCTTCTTTTTCTTTGACGGTTGTTGCACCAACTTGGTCACATGCTCTCCTCCCTGTCATTAAGCTCACACTTTTTTTCCCCCCCATGGGTTTCTTTTTTTTTTTTTCCGTTCATGTATGGGTTTCCTTATTTTTCCCTCTTTGTCTGTAAATGTAGGGATGGATCAACAATGTCCACGCTGGCTCCTTCTCCTGCCAGGGGAGCCACATGACAGCAAGCTCCAAGCTGGTGGCTTTCAACACCGATCAGGCTGGTATGGATTTAATTTTGTGGCAAAATAAAAACACCGTCTTTAGATCAAACATCTGCAGCCGTTACAAATGAAAGAGACATTTTGCCCAGTCTCCCAGCAAATATTGTTGATGACTGCTGAACACCCTTAAAATTAAGACAGCCTTGCTTATACGTGGAAAAAAGAAACATGTTGTAAAATGACAAGCAATTGTTAAGAGCAAAGAATAAGTCTAAACTCCTCTTATGAGCACATAAAATACATTTTTCATTCCGAAAAATATTTGATGCAAACTAAACACAAAACAGAATTGCTCCAGTTTTTTCCATATTTTTGTAAAATGAAAAAGTTACTTTCATTGAAATAAAAAAATACATTCTCAGATTAACAAAAGCTAATGTACCCTTTATAAAGAACAGAGATCTGAAAATTTATGTTCCTAGATGCTCTTATTCCATTCCAGTTTCTATCTCTTTCTTTCCAGTAAATAACTACAATACTATTTGTTGTCGGCTAATCACGTTGAAATTTTTGGGTGCAACATGACAAAATGTGTAATGGCTAATGGGGTAGGAGTAATTTTTCCAGGCAGTGTTCAGGCCTCATGAACCTTTCTTTGTTATCAGTAAATGGGTTTTATTGTGTGGTTTCTACCAGGTTTTATGTGCTGCATGTCTCTCTAGGTGGTGGGATGGTCGGCCTGACCTCAGTCAGCCCTTCAGATGGCCAGTGGATGGTCACCCAGATCTCCTGCCATTCCGGTACTTTTCTCTGTTTTTGTTTAATTCCATGTGATGTAAATAAGTACAGGAGTCTGAGATTTTGAGAGTGCTTATAAACAGAAAAAAATTGTTTTAGGAATACCAATTTTTTTCTGAGTTATTTAGTACCTTAAAGCACATAAAGAGCACATTTTGTGCAAAAATTATACTTGGAATATATCTGATGTCCTGTGTAGCTTATTTTTAATGAGTTAAGAACATGTTGTGTTTTTGTAAAATAAAGAAGTGCAGACAGTGTCTAAAAATAAAAGCTTGACGGATATGACTCCTAAATTTTTTTTAACTTGAGTTTTCTTTTCTCCTTCAGATCTGGTGACTGATATGGACTTTTCTCCCTTTGATGAGTGTCTCCTGGCAACCTGCTCTGGGGATGAAACGGTAAGCTCTGCAATGTCCTACTTTCTTCCCAACTTTGCCATTATTTGTCCCCTTTATCTCTCTGTCCCTACCCTACCCTTCAGAATTCTTCAGAATATTTTTTTCAATTCCCCTTTTTTCCAAATGTTGTTTTCCTGACATAAAGTTTTTTGTGTTCTCAAAAAAAATCAGGAGCCTCTTAAGGTCTATTATGCACAATCCAAACTTCATTGTATTTTAATTCACGTTGGAAAACTTCCCTAAAACCTTGCTGAGACCATTCATCTTCTGACAGATGTTATGGTACATCTGTCCAAAGACAGATGTACCATAGTAGTTTTGTTTTAGTGTCATAAAACATAAAGTTCATAATTAAACCCTATAGCATGACTTGTGTATCTGAATCTGACATTTCCCTGTGTTAAATCAGTAGTCATCGCCTCTACCTGTTTTATCTACACTGAGAAGAAAATGAATAGGCATTAAAATCTTGACAAGATAAAATGTTCACCTGAATTCTTCTACATTGCAGATGGAGAAGAATGTCAAACATCTGCTAAGACTGTTGCCAGTAAAAACACATAGGAGACATTATCCTCACATCTGACACTCCTGTGTGTGCAGGTGAAGCTGTGGCGTTTGTGCAATCCAGAGCAGGAGCAGCCCAGCAGTCCTGAACTGACTCTACAGCCAGGTCAGGGCAGGCTCGAGCTTGTGCACTTCCATCCCACCTCCTCGGGCCTGCTGGCTGTTGCAACCGCTAAGTCTCCTCTGATTTGGGACACCAGCAGGCAAGATGCGCCTCTTGCAGGTAATCGCGTTTAAGTTTGCGTGCCCTGACAAAATTAAACTACGTGTCTCAGAAAGTTTGTCTTGTTGTACATTATGTATCATGTCTTCAGTCTGTGTCAGTTAAAGCCTATATTGTGCCATGTTCATGTTGTTTTTGTGTGTAGCAAAAATATGTATTTGGTCTGGAGTGAAGCAGTAGGTTGGCATTTTTTTTTTTTTTTTTTTTTTTTTGCTGGAGAATGTTTGACTGACCTGCCTACATTTTACAGCCCTGTGGCTCTGTCTAAGTGCTGGAGCAGCAGAGGTAATGTTTTATTTCGCAGTCCTGAGGCTAATCTCCTCAAGCTGGCCTCAGGATGCACTCACTGTACTCTGGCCTCATTCACCCCCCCTCCCCCATATTTCCTTCCCCTACCACAAACACTGCACACCCCCTTCACGTCCCCATGACAGCTGACCTGGCTGCTGCTCACTGCTGATCCAGCATCTCATGAGCTGCTCCCTCCACAGAGTCTTTCATTTTCTTCATTTGTTGTTGGGGCAAAAATATAAGGTTCTTCCTTTAAAAAAGAGTAAATCTTAATAGGAACACCCTTTATTTTTCATCTTTTTGTTTCTTGGTGTTACAAAGAAACTTCTCGCACGCTGTGCTGTGCTCTCCTCTGACACAGCAGTGTTTTGTACATCAATGCTTAAAATTTTCACACATTTTTATGCAAATCATCCGCTCTCTCTTTGTCCTTTTCTGAATTGTTTGGCTTCATCTTTCCTTGTTTTCCTGTGGTGACGTCTTCAGAATATTGTTTTTTGTCACGTCTCTGTGTTTGTTGTCATTCTTTGTTCATCGTTCGTATCGTCATGCTTCCTCTTTCCTAAACTTTTTCCGTTCCTGTCTGATCTTTATCTTGCTGTGTTTGCTGTTCCCTTTCACCTTAAACTGGTCATGTATGTTTGCAGCCTTGGAGCAGCACAGCGATCAGTTGCAGAGTCTCAGTTGGAAGCGGGACGGCTCTCTGCTTGCATCCTCCAGCAAGGTGAGGCTAACTCAGTCCACCAAGATTAAACAGGAGACATGAGCACTGCCTGATTTGTTGTAATTTATTTTGCAAATAGACAGTTTCACAGAAACTTTTAAGATGATCTTGAGACTTATTTTTTGAGAATGGCTTTGGCTGCTCTTCTGCTTATTATTTTCTTGTACCCTTCTTAACTCTAAAAGAGATAATAATGTTCATTTGGCATTCTCTTTTTCTCAAATTTGTGCACACCTGTCTAGAAATGCCAGGATTATGTGATGTTAAAAAGGAAAGTATTATAAATCATTTAAAAACTTTGCTCTACTACAGTGTGACATTTATCCTGGAAAATAAGCAATTGATAGGAAATATGTAAAAATAATAAATAAAAAAAAATGGCAATGACCTTGATACACACCCTCAAATATTTAAACAAAAAAGTCTTGTCAGTTCACTTATAACATCAGTTACATTAACTACAGGTAATGCTAACGAATAGGACAAGATTAAAGAATATATGGAGGAAAACATGGACATAAAATACTTGACTTTCCTCTAAAATTTATGTTAACATGTTGAAAGCGAAGAGGCCACCAAGAAGCTGCTAGCAACACAGAACCAGCTACAGAGAAATTTGTGTTCTACATGCGACAACAATCATTACTTTGCCATATGTTTGGATTGGAGTGTAGAGTTACAATACGGATAATAAAATATCCATACCTGCCTAAAACTTCTATAACTGTAATCCTCAGTTATGGTCAGAAAACATGCTGCATCATTCTGTCGCATTGCTTCTCTTGAGTTGACCTATTATGTTGTAAAAGTGATTTCCATTACATTTTATTGAACAGAACTAAAGACCAATCAGTTTTGAAACCAAAACTGTATCACTTTTATTAGAAACTGAAAAATGAAGACAGATTTGATCTGCGTAGCATCCTAATGAACCCAGATCCTCATCCAAGTCAACAAAAGAACAAGTCCTCCCCACAAAAAAAAAAAAAATTTTTAGACAGAGACATTACCTAAGTCTGATAGAAAATATAACTTGTCTGGAGATTCCCTGACGATTGGTTTGGTGAACTTTTGCTACATGACACTGACAAATATTGGCTTGTGAAGATGTAGCATGGAATTCAACCTATGAAGATTGAATGTTTTAATTCATTAAAAGATTCTTCAGAAAAGTACTAAATTGAGCGTGTGCACACTTATCTAATGAAGTTCCTAGACTTTATATATACATATATTTCTCCACTAAAATGTTTGTTGCTTTTTAAATAAAATTTTACAAAAGATGCATCACATTAAATGCCCATCTTTAGTCATTTTGCACAGCACATTTTCAGTTTTTATTTTACAAAGATTAGCACAAGAATGACATCACAAAGAAAAAAATTGCATCAAAACTTTTTAAGCATCCCTAACTTCCTCAAAAAACTAAATGCTTTATACTTTGCTTTAAAGGAAGCAAAGTACGTGTTTAAAACCATCATTTTTCATTAAGAGGTTCCCAGAGCCATTTGCTGCAGTTACAGGTTATCACCACTAGATGTTGCCACTGTGCCATATACATCTTCTCAGTTTGGAGAATCCAATCAAAATGTCAACAAGGTGAAGCTCATAAAAGAGGGTGGGAATGGCATTTAGCATTGGATTAGGAATTATTGAGCATTTTTTTTAAAGGAAAGCAGGAAAAAACTTTGATATCAGTTCAATGTAAAAACTTTAATTACCAGTTTTGTTACAGCGGTGAAACAGTAATGCCAAAGACATTACTAAGGGCCTAAGGAGATTTTCCTAAATGAGATTGGAAAACTGCTTGGAAATTAAGAAACTAATGGAAACAGGCTGTGTGTGAAGGTTTAGTCACTGAGGGCCGTAAATCTGTCTCATCGCTATCTGACCTTTCAGTCCCTGTACCCAGCACAACTTAATGGCCTCCTTGGTCAAACACTTTTCTGTTGCAAAGTTTCAGTATTTATGTTGAACATTGTAAAGCGTAGAGAGAGGATAATTTATTGCTCAAGATTAAAAGGTCCTTCTTTATATTAATGGGCTTTCCATTAGGTTATAGAGTATTAACAGAAAGAGAAAGAAGCAATATAAGTGCAATGTGGGAAGTTAATGTAAAGATACTGCTCAATAAAGGAGAATATATTTGAAAAGTTATTTCAGTAATTAGTTCAAATAATGAATCTAATTTTGATGTGTTTTTATCTAATTATCTGATTAGCAATGATCTTCTCATAAAATTCAAGTTTGGAATATTTGTTTAACAACTTAACCCTGAATATAAGTATAAGCTGGTCTGGTCTGAATATGGTCTTGATCTTGCTGTTTGTTCACTAATGATTTACAATCTTTGAGGCCTTCATAAAAATATTGTGTTTATTATGAAATTTAATTATACACAGAGGGACTCAAATGAGGTGAATATTTTTCTGTAATGTATCTGGGGGTATCAAACAAAAGGCATCTGAATAGAAAGGCACAGCAAAATTGTCAAATACTGTTATCAAAACAAATTTTGAAATCCATGTATTCTTTACTTTTCCTTTTATAACTGTGTGGAGCTTTGTGTTAGCTTATAACATAAAATGCCACTAGATCTGACTGCAGTTTGTTGTTGTAATGAGACAAAATATAAAAAAGACTGCCAGGTGTTAGTCTGCCAACCTAAATCTGATGCTTCCTGCCTGATGGTTACTTCTCTTTGCTTTGGTTCTTTGCTGAAATCTCAGTGGCTGATGGGAAAATTTGTACAAGGCCACTGGATCCTACATTAGACCATGTGCAACGACGCTTTCTCATCCTTGAGAACAAATGACCTTTGACACAGAAATGTACCAAGTTCACCTATTTAATAGGTATGATTGTTGGCTGGTTGCCCCTAGTTTGTCTCTCTCTGACAAGTAACAAATTACTCCAGCCATCACAGGATTTGTCCAAACCATGACATTCCCGACAGGTTAATCATCCTAATCAGAGCTACAAGCTATATTGATGCAGCCTGAAAGAACAAGACACCGGAGAAGAAAGTGTGTGTGTGTGTGTGTGTTTGAAGGCCTCTGAGTTTTTAGCCATGTTCACCTCGGGTGTCATTTAACTAAAAGGGCCGCTTTCACTCCCTTCAATTGGAGTTATTAAAGCAAATAGAGCTTGCCAACATGTGGGTCCAATCCCCGCCTCCTCTGTAGGGTAAACACCGGTGCATGGGCCTTGGGTGGGGGAAGATGAAGGGAATACCCCGTCCCCAAAGAGCAGTAATCATGACAGGCCTCATTTGGACTGAAAGAAAGATGTATTTATGGCATATGTGTGGAAAAGAAAGAGATTCTGTAAAGTGCAGGCAAAGCTACAGGTAGTGGGAGTGGCAAAGGGGACCAACTATTATGCTGTCCAGACACCATGCTGTAACGAATACTTGATAAAGAAACTACAACCTCGGCAGGCTTTGACCCGAGTAACCACGGGAGACTGGGAACAGCAGTCTGGCAGCGCCGTCTGTTTGACGAGCGCAGCGACTGATGGAGAGTGCTGCTGGGTGATGATACCCAACGACTGTGTGTGTTCGGTGCACAGTGAAAACTCATCAACTGCAGCTTGAGAGTGACGCGCCGCCTCTTTGATTAAAGCATAAGCACAACAGCACAAATTCAGACATGGCCAGGCAGGGCTCCCATCTGTGCATTTATGAGTTTGGGTGGTATGTGTTTTTCATGTGTGGTATTGTTAAAGGGATAAGAGAGAGTGATTGTTTGTTTGAGCCTGTGCATTTATACAGTTGTTTGGTGAGCACTTCTGTTCATGAATAGCCCCTCATTTGTGTGTTTGCACAGCTAGATATTGCCCTCTTTTGTGTGTTGTTTGCACTGCAACACTTTGGTTGATTATGAGACCCAAAATGCTCACTACTATGCACCACTGTAAAACACAATGTGTGTTTTGGATCACAGAGTAAAATAATTTTGACTCTTTTGAACAATTTCTGCATTTCTTTGCAATTTAGAAAATTAAACTGATTTAGAGTTTAAAGCTTGGTGGAAAGAACAGGTGGAGTCTTACCCAAAGGTCATGAGGAGGAGATTTGTTTGTGTGTTGTTCCTGGACTGCTCTCTGAGCCCAGAGCTTACTCCCAGGTCACAGAGGCCTGAAGACAGACCTGGGGGGCATCATATTCGTGGGTGGGCTGCACAGACAAAGACAAGTCAGATATAAAAAAAAAAGGTTCATTATTTATACCAATGTTTACTATTGATGCCAAAAATTGCAAATAGATGCATCTTTTAATTGCAGAAAGGATCAGAGTGGAGACAAGGTAAAGCTTGTTCAAATTCTTCCAACATGTGTTTTTATGTGAAAGGATAACAGGATAGAAATCACAATGATTCTTGTTAAGTGTGTCCAAGTGGAGTTTTCTGTGTTATAGTCAGCCTCCTGATTCCCTTTGACATGTATATGTTAGGTGTGGCATGGTTGAGCCTAAGTGCTTAGAAGCATTACCTGCTATCAGCTCCATGTGTCAGGCGGTTGCTGTGATCATAGTCACACAACAGTATTGAGTGACACGGCTGCAGACACATGCGTCCCGCACAGCCTGATTCCATTAGGCATCATTTCCTTTCAATCACATACAGATGCCTATGATTGGCTGTCTCAGCAGAGACTGTGTGTATTTTAATAGACTGGGGTCAAGGCATGTGAAGGCACAGAGAGGTCACTGGATCTTATTTGCTGACGGTGAATCAGTGAGATTTTTGCTGATTGAATGACTAAACTCTGAGCAGTTTTGTTCTTTGTTTGAATTACGCTAACGAGGAGGGACCTTTTGCTAATCCTTTCAATATGAATCATTAATATTCTAGTTTTTTATTTGGGTTGCATGAAAATACTATTGTCAACTGGAAAGTCTGTAATTTCTTCCACATTTTCTGTAAGGCAATTTGAAAATCCTGAACTTAAACAAGCTATCTGACCTCTCTTACATGTTAAACATCTTACTCCTCAGCTCGCCTCATATGTTATTTCTTTTTTTGTTTTTTATTGATTTTCATAACTTTATGCAAACATCAACAAAAGCAAACAAAAACAACCCACCCCAAATCAACAAGGAGCACTGCAGTGTCCACATAAAAACATACATACAGCGTACATACACAAAATACAGACATTCCCGGGCATGGTTCAAAGTAATCAAAACTGTCGGATAGCCAAGTGAGTGATACATTGAATGTAGAAAAAAAATAAAATAAAAAGGAAAAAGGGTTGGAAGGACAGTCCTCATCTCCAGTTGAAATCACAATCTCTGTAAAAAAGATTGATATGGGTTCCAGATCCTCCAGAATCTGTCTGGCTTTTGATGAAGGTCATGAGTCAGCTTTTCAACCGGAACAATAGCAGAGATTTGTGATATCCACATATCAATTGTAGGGGCCTGTGGTGCTGACCATCTCAGTAATATACATTTCTTGGCCAGATATAAGAGGATTACAAGCAAATGTTTAGTATCTGCATTAAGTAGAGTGTCTGGAGCGTGATTAAAAATCATATGTTATTTCAACTTAACTTCAGAATCACTTTATAAACACTGGTCTGGGAATGAAAGTAATCATCATGCAGAACAAAGAACATCTAGGTTTGTTCTGCATTTAGAGATTAGACTTATTTGAAATTTATTTGATTTGCTCAATGGTTGGGTCAGGCTCAGGCTTCTGTGGTACGTTTAATAAACCTACAGTACATACAGCACAGAGAAAGCCAAATGAGAATCTGCAATATCAAGTTGTGTCAATCTTAATATGCTCTAAATAGAGGAATTAGCAGCTTACTCTGAGGATAGAAAGAAAGTAAAGTGCAGACATTCATTAGACTCCAACAAGCACAGTGCACTGCATAATAAAAGTGCATGTAGCTCTGTTCTTATCAGTCACACATCCCAGATGAGTTGCATTTGACTCACCCTGCGATTACAACAAGCGACAAAGTGGAACTGGAAGATGTTAAACAAGAAGTTACACTGTTTACTCATATTGTAGTCTACAAACAAAAGCAGTAAAAGCCTAATTAAAATGACATGTCAGGTTTACTTTGGGCTTCTATACTTAATCTTGAGTCGGATCAGGCTTAGACACAATGCCTAAGGGCTCAGGCTGGGTCAGTTGGATATTTTAGGCCTGATCTAAACTTTATTAGGTCTAAGCTTAATCTTTAATGGTTTAAGATTACTTCATTCTAAGAAAAGATGCCAAAAGTTTGTACTTTTATTTGTTTATAGTTTGTTCCATTCATTCCTATTCTTATTCATAATTAAAATGATCCAACTTTTTGCAGAAATGCATCTTCAATAAGTAGACTTACTGGTGACATCTGCTTACCTTGCAACTGTCACTGTTTCTCAGTTTTGGTCATCAAGGACCACTGCCCTGCATGTTATAGGTGTTTCCCTTCTGCTACACACCTGGCCTGAATAAATGGGTGATTAACAGGCATATGCAGCACTTGATGGCATGTAGGTGCTAATGCTATCATTTGAATCAGGAGTGCTGGAGCAGAGAGACATCTAAAATATGAAGGGCAGTGGTCCTTGATGACTAGGATTGAGAAACACTGAACAAGCTAAAAAAGTTGCTGCATCATTAAAAACAGTTACTAGACAGGAAATTGGTCTCTACCCACTGAGCAATGACCCCCTTCATAACAGACTAAAATGAGACCATAATATGAAAACATTAAAGTTTGGTCTTTAATGTATGCATCAAAGACTTGTAGTCAGATTGTGGTGGTTTTCTATCATGATTGTAACATCTCTTGGTCCTGATGTGCTTTGGGGTGGAGAAGTCTGTTTGCAGCAGTGATGGCTTATGCCAACATGAGGCATGTGAGAGTTTGATTCTGGACTTGAACCAAACTCAAGTCCTTGTGCGTGGCCTTGTGCTAAGGCTGCACCCTCATCACACGCACATTTGGCTGGCATTACTTAATTTTATTTGTTGCAAAGTTCTTTGTGTTTTGACTGATATTTGCATTCTGACCAGATAATTTTCTGTCTGTATCAAAAAGGATCAAGTAGCAACCTTGTATGATTTCCCTGCCATACAGACATTTCCATGATAAGGCTCTTTGCACATAAACCTTCCATTTAAAGAATGGGGGAAATGTTTCTATGTATATTACATTGTATTTGTGAAATATTTTGTAATCCATGGTTAGGTTTCCTTGCACTTGTACCTTCTTTATGTACTTTATTCTACCAAATACAACCCTAATAAATTTTAAGTGATCCAGCACTTAAAATTTTGGAGCTCAAGAACTTTGAAAGGTTCTTGAGCTCCAAGAGACTTAGACATTTAATATATCTAGCAATGCCTTTACATGAATGTTACTGATTAAAAATGTTTTTTTTAATTATAAGTAATGTCTCATTTATCAGTTCAAAGTTTGTTTTTTTTTTTATAGCCCATTCCATTCCATCCCTTTCTTTTTGTTTTTAATCTTGATTTCTTCTCCTGTAGGACAAGATGTTGCGAGTGTTTGATCCCAGAGCCCAGTTGACACCTGTTCAGGTAAGACCACCAGAATTTGATAAATCATAGGAGGAGTTATGACCTCCTTGGTCTGTTAGTAAGAAAACTCCTTCTTTTCAAAGTCACTGTTGTATGGGTGTAATCACCACTGGTGTTTCACTGCTATTGGTTAATGACTACATAGTGGTCATTTACTAATAGCGGTGAATGACTCTAATCGCTAATGCCCATCGCTAAAAGGAATTAGTAATTAGCAAAATTTTATTATTGTTTTTTCCCCCATAATGTATCTACTATACGTGTTTACAGTATCATAGGGAGCTCCCACCGGCTCCCTGACTCATCTTGCTCAGTGACTCATCTTGCTCTAATTTATGAATGTGGTGCACATGGTGGAGTCCCTGCCCTCAACTTCCCACGCCTCCCTGATACAGTGTTAACTTCTATTTCTCAAGTGCTCCTCTTTTCTTTGTGAGTGTAAATCTCTCACTGACCCCCACATCTGAGCCAACGGTTGCCATCACAATGAGCATCAGCAGGAAGGCAGAGCGGTCGATCTGTTTCAGAGCTGAGAGGAGAAGAAATAGAAGTGTCATGAGAGGCTGCTCACCGTAGAGCAAATATTCTCACACATTTTGGTGGTGGACCTCCCAGTGTGTTTTAATTACTGGGATGCTCAGCCCGCCTCGTGGGCTCTCTGGTTTTGTAAATACGAGGAATCCTGCGAAAACACCGCATGCCACAGCATATTAAATATTGCATCCCAGAAATACCTGGGAGGCACATCAGCTTGTATGGCAATGATAGGGGGAGCATATTTGTGTGTTCACGCTCTGTGTACATGTGTGGACTCTTTCATCTGTTTACACTGTGTGCTCAGCCATGTGTTCTTTATTTGTTTTGAAACTTTCGAGATCTCTCTGAGAAGCTTAGCGAAGATTTCTGCTAGTGAACGGAGCTCTCTGTTGTCTGAGCATGCAATGGGAACTTCAACGCTTTTCTGTGAAATACTCTGCCTTACAAATTATTCAGTGCAATTCAAATAAATTTAAATGAGCTTCCATGTAAATCACTTGATACTATTGAAGGGGTGAATGAATTGCATAATGTTTCTGGTGACAGGGTAAAAGGACATCATCTTCTACAATTTCTAAATCTGTCTTTTTTTTTAATTTAACATCAGTATCAAGGCAGCAAGACACTTGTACAGTTATTTTGTCATAAAGCCAAATATTGTAGTTCAGGAGTTGTGAATTAGATGCATTGTGCATGAAATGTATACTGCAAGGTTCTTGATCTCCTGCATTGTTACATTTTGTGAAATTAAGTTATAAATGACCACAAGCTGATTTATTCAGAGTTATCTGTATTTAATCTTGAAAAATTCAGTCCAGTAATAAAATGGATGGGAAAAACTCAGGAAAGGAAGTATGGAAAAGTACACTATGCTTGTTTCATTGGAACCCTGAGTTACATTTTTTTCAACTTCCTTGATTTCTTTGCATAGTTTCTGCATGATATTTGTGTGTGGGCTTTTTTATTAGTTTTTTTTCATGATCATACAGAAAAAAATTCTGTATTCAATCAACAAATAATTATGTTTAACAAATCCCAGTTGTCACATTGGCACCCATAGCAGTTCTAATGGTATAGTTGGTACGTTTTATGCATTTCTACCATATTTTTAATGCATCAGAGGGTTTGAAAAGTTTTGGTTGTTGAGTCATAACTTGTTTTGTTAAAATATTAATATGACATTACATAGTGGCTCAATTCTCTTTATGAAGTGGGAAGGATGAGAGAATGTGCCACTCAAATAAATCATTGGGCTCATGCCAACTGTTTGGTACAGTGGTGGGTCTGTGATGCTGTGGGTCAGTTTCTCTCTGGGTACTTTGGAGTCTATGCCATCACTCTTATTTTTAAAGATCAGTCATTAGAACTCATACATCAAACTAAAGATGCACCATCTTTGAGTTTTCATTAGGATGATGATCCAGAACATGGTCAAATAGACGAAAATGGGTCACCAGACAGATCAGCCTTCTTCCATGACCGTCCCAATCAGTTAAAGCTGTGAGATGAGCCGAAGTGAAGCAAGCATAAGAGATGACGCTGGAAGATTTAAAGAGATCTTGCTAAGGGGAAAGGCCAAAGACCTTTGTTTGGATGCTCTACTCTTGTGAAATGTAGCAGGGGAAGATGAAAAGCTTTGTGGTTGCCTTCCTGTCACAAATGTTCTTTGTCAGTCTAAAAGGAGTCTTTGGTTACTTTAGTCTGTTGGTTTGCTAAACAGCCTTAGAGCCAATTTGAACTGCTTTTCCGCTATCTTAATGCTTTCTCTTTTCCCCAAACTCCCTGATTTATTCTTCCGCCCTCATTACCACAGAGACGACCAAGATGTGCAGATGTGATTCAACCCACTGTCCTCTTCACACGGCATATGACTTAACCACCTCAGACCTTCAAAAGTTGAGGCACAGATTTAAGTCATTAGAGGGTTACTCTGGTCCTCCTTTTATTCCCTATCTCTCTCTGAAACTTTAAAACACATCAGGTCCAGCAGTCAGAGGTTTTGGTTTTAACGGCCCAGGAGAACAGATTGGGAAGAGCCTCACCCCGACAGCTTTCAGATGTGCAACTTCTCTGGAGAATGGGAGAGCCACAGCATCTCCAATTAGCACCCCATCTGTTGAAGAGTGGTCAACAGGATGCGGATGACGAATCCTTAACACGCTGAAATGTAAGAGTACAGTAATTTGATTGTACAGACCAATGAAGTCTGTACAATAAAACATGACAGAATACAGCATTTCTCTTTTTGCCGAGTGGTTTCAGCAAGATTCCTCAAAGTATTTCTTTGTGCCTGATGTGAGGACAGTTGTAAAGCACGTTCTCCTACTTGCATTTTGATGAGTAAGTATAAAAACGGCAAGAAAAAGGCCAGCAGGGCCACAAAGAAAAATGAGAAGGCCGACGCAAGGGCCAACTATTCGACTTTGTAGCGATTCTGGGAGGTCCGGTTGACTTCTTACATGAGTTACAACTAGTTGTCCTCATCAAGAGAAGCCACAAGTCTTTCTGAAAATAGTTCTGGGGAACAGAAACCCAAGAAAACTGGAGCTTGTTAAAGCAAGTCAGAGATTTCATTTAAAATGTCTCTATAATAAAGAGCTAAATCACAGTTAATGAATTTTACCTGATTCAAGATTCCTTCCAATGTGTTTAGTAAGTAATCCCAGTATTTACATAATTACGTAAATTTTGTTTCCAATGTATACAATCTTTTACCTTCAGCCAATTCTTTGTAGCATTGGCTAAGATTCAGTGGAGAGACTTTGTGAACACCTAATCTGCCACAGATTCTTTATTGGATTTGGGTCCGGACTTTGACTGGGACATTTACCATAAGCTTAGATCTAAACCATTCCATTGTAGATCTGCCTGTATGTTTTAAGGTTATCATCATGAGGACAGGTAAAACTCCACCTTACCCCCAAATATTTTTTTAAGCCTCTAACAACTTTTCCTTCTGAATTGCCTTCTGTGAGTTTCATCCACAAATTATGATTCTTCCACCACCATCTTTTACAATGTGTATGGTGTAAGTTTTCCGCCTTATGTACTGATTAGCATGTTGACTGAAACATCAATTTTGAGCTCATATGACAAGAGCACCTTCTACATGTCTGCTGTGTCCTCTAAGTGTTTTCTGTCAGCTATGCAATTGCGTTTCTTATGAGTTTATTTCAGCAGTGGCTTTCTTTTAGCAAAATCTTCAATAAACCTTGGACTTGTACAGCTGTTGACTTGACAGCTGTTTGTTGATAAGACAACTAACAGCTGTTGTCTTGACTAATTTTCTCACCTGGTGGATCTGTACATCTCCACCAGTTACCATAGACCAATTATCTGCTTCTCCGAGAAATGTTCTCGATACCTGACCTGTCAGTTTAAATGGACAGGCATGTAGGATACTATTTTTGTTTCATGTTCTTGAATGAATACTTTTCAGTTAAATGTTTAAACTACGCTCATATTAAACTTCCCTGTTCGCTGAATGCAAATCGACACCATACTTTTTATTTTTTACATTTTATTTTTGAACAGATTTTGAAAACCATTCATGCTTTTCTGTCTACTTCACAATTTTGCACTACTTTCTGTTGGGCAATCAAATAAAATCCCAATAGAGTGCACAGAAGTTTGTGTTGGTAACATATAAAAATTAAGTCTCACAAAATGAACACTTTTTAAAACCACCTGTGGTTAGAATCAAACCTGCCAGGACATTATTGATAGTCTATATTTTGATCCTGATTCAGAGGCTCTGTGACTGAGCCAGTCTGCTCTGACTCAACCATAAGTGGATCTCCCCCCAATACCTCTCCAACCACCAGGTGGAGTAATTAAAGCTCTTAATTACAGTCTTACTCTTGCTGTATTTATGGAAAATGGGATTACAGAAGAAAATTAAAGTCTTGGAGAAAACGAGCAGTAAATATTTTGTCTATAATCTGTTTGGTACACAAGATAGAAAATTGTCTGGATGCTTTTTCAGTTTCTCTGCAGTAGAGAGCTTTATTTTTGGGGAAAAAAAGTCTTTATTTTACCTGTTATTTTTAGCCTCAGTCCTTCCTTTTTTTTCTTATTGGAAAAACCACCTTATGGATTATATTTCCAAATGTTTCAAACTATTGGAATTAGGGAAGAAAAAGAATCACTTAAGATCTTTGAATTTCTTGTTTAGTTAAAAACACACTCTGTGTGAGAAAGGGAAAATGTCGAATAATCAGCTTTTTCTGTTTCTGTAGCATCTATTCTTGGTTCCAGCTGCCCTGCCATAACATCCCTCGACTGGCCTCTTTAGATAAGTTGCTTTTGCATCTTTGTGTATTTAGGCCTCTGTGCTACGTTCCTGGTCAGAGCCACAAGACTCCTCAGGCTCTTCACTCACTTATTCTGACCTAATACTAATGAGACACGCGCCTTTGCGGGCGTTTGTCTTTCTTCCACTTGTCTGCATCTTTTGATCTACCTCCCAATGTCTTTGTATTTGCTGCGTGTGTGGATCAGTTGTTGAGAGTGTATGTGTGCGTGCGCCATATGTGCTTCAAATTACAGTGCTGAAAATACCCCTCATAGTTTTGGGCCACTACTGGCCATAGAGCTGTCGATCTGCGGTTGCTGGAAGATGAGGCAGACTGGAAAAGGGAATAGTTTGCTGGACTTGGGGGCCAGATTCCTCTTTTTCAGCCCAAGCTTCTGCTGCTCTGGGTGAAATTAGAGAGCACCGTGGGCTAGAAGGGGTTTGGATCTGATGGGGGAGCGCTGGGCAGGGCCAAAGAAAAGCACAGTGGTTTCAGTACAGTACCATCTTTTATACCCTTCCATAAATTACAGTCTGAGCTTTCCTGGAAGGTGTGTTTGCCGTTCCCGTGATTCACAATGGAGCCAAACTTAACTGTATTTAATGTTAATCTTGTATTTCATTTTGTGCTTAAATTTATCTTTTCGTAAAGAGTAAACCACGGGCAGACAAACTAGAACTTTGTGCGCTCATTTCCCATTCTTTTAGTTTCGTCTCACAGATTAGAAGCTAGATGGAAACAGGCCTCTTGCACAGCCTGGACAAGGAGGAAATGTGCTTTAATTGTTTTTGATTTCTGGATTGTGAAAAAAAAATTATTCATTGATTACATTCCCCTTTTTATCTCTTTCCATGTGTCCATCCTCCACCTCATTCATCCGTCCCCTCCCTGTTTAAAGCCTGACCACTTTGAAAGTACCTGCAGTATACAGAATAGAATAGAAATATCCTTTATTTTCACACAATGGTGAAATTTATGTGCAGCACTTTAAAATCTGGTTAAAAAGGGTTAAAAGTCTGAGAGTTACAGTCTGGGATTTTGACATGAAAAACGTGTGGGAACCCTGAGGACTGAGGTGAAGGCAAAACAGAAAGACGATACGGTTAGGTTTAAAGTAGGCCTCTTTGTTACTACATGTGTTTTCCTCAATGCCCCTTTTTATTATAATGTGCAAATCTACAGCTAAAAAAATCTTCTCTGTGATATCAGAATTACAAAATGACCAGGTAGATAAACTCAAGATAAAATGTCACGGCCCATTTTATTGGAAGAAAGGCTCAATGAAACCACAAAATAACTTGTGCATTAGTTTGAATTAGGGTTTTTATTTTTTTTCATGTTCAGGATGGCTGTAATCCTCATTATCCGAGTTGCAAGAGCAAGTTTGGCCCTCAATGCACCCAGTGTTAGGTTTGAGTCATTTAAGCTCTCATTTAAGGTTCTCCAAGGAACCTTTTATTAATAGTAAGTGAAATATTGAGTTGCGTTTGTAAAAATATCTACATAAACACTTTAAACTCAGTGACCAATTAGAGATGTAAAAAAAATATATACGTTTCTTAGTTTCAAAATTGCCGTGTGTTCTGTACAAGCAAGATTTTTCTCACTGAAGGCTAGTGAAGGAAACTTTTCATGTGATTTAGTGAGTGAAACTTGTGTGTGTGGATTTGGAAAATGTTTACAGCAAACCCTAGAGGGATGCAAAGTCAACACTGTGAAATGTGAAAGAAAACATATTTAAAGAGCATCAGCCTTATGTCAGACTTCACAAGATGCATGATTTAGACCCCATATCGAGCCAAGATCTATGTCTAGGTTTTAGCTCATATGATCATTTTAAAGTGGAAAAGACCTTTCAAAGGATTTTATAACCAGTATTGTTTGCAGTCTTTTATTACCAGTAGAGTTCAACATAAGTTTCTCTTTCTGGCTCTCAAAATAGATCAGTGCTTTTTTAACAGCCTTTCTTTAAATATAGACATGTAAACAAGATACGCATTTAGCTGTTGGCTTTTTCTTTAGCAACATTCAGCTCTCTGACCGCTCCATCTTACTCCTGTGGTTTGCCTCTTTGTGAATACGCACCTTCTTTTCCAATCACTCGCAAACCCAGCAGATCATGCCTGTGTATCTCCCCCCCATCAAGCCCTGCTGGGTTCAGGACCTGGTAATGGCCAGCAGTTAACTCAGCCCAGATGTTCAGTTCCCCTCGTTTTTTCTCCTCTTCTTGTTCTTTTGTTCCATCTCTCAGCTCCCTGCGTTACTGGTTGCCACCTCGCTGCCAGTTTGAGTTTTATGGGAGTCAGGAAAAAAACTGTCAAAACTCTTTTCTAATGAGGAGATAGGATTTTGTCCTAACGGGTGAGAGAAATAACGGGGTGAAATTTGGATAACCCGTTCACTTCACTGGACGGGACTCAGTCACGATTGATCTGTTAGTGTTGAGGGTTTTATGACCTACGGGAACTCCTCTGGTTGGCCTTTTTTC
Organism: Girardinus metallicus; assembly: GCA_903067095.1. Classification (NCBI taxonomy): domain Eukaryota; kingdom Metazoa; phylum Chordata; class Actinopteri; order Cyprinodontiformes; family Poeciliidae; genus Girardinus; species Girardinus metallicus. The sequence goes on from CAEGAE010057905.1 coordinate 19,645, forward strand.
TTTTAGAAGTAACTTGATCATCTTGGAGAGGTTTTAATTGATGTTTTATTTAGATTGCATGTTTCTATATAGCTTACTGCATCCTGAGATGTAATTGAGGCAGGAGGAAAAGGTCCAAGGCTCAGTCTCGTGGGCTTCGGCAGCATGATTTGAGGTTTCTAGTTGCTTGAACTAATGAACAGGGTCTTCTTTTTGCATTTCCGTGAGTGTGTGCGTGGGTGTGCGTGTGTTTGTGGGTTTAGGCTATAGCTTGTTGGTGAAGATTTTTCCTTTCACATTTTTTATTTGGAGGAAAGGGATAAGGATGAATGCCAGCTGGCAAACATGGAGATCTTTACTAACATGTGTGCACTGTTTGTGAGAGGAGGCCTCATTAGTGAGCTGGCTGTTCAGAAACCTCTATTTTCTAACTAATTAAGTCCCTATGCACACATGTGGATCACACCTGGAGCCAAAATTGAGTGGTGATTTGTGCTTTCTGCTGAACCATCACGATAATGAAGAGATACTTTAACGATTTCTGATTATTTTGTTTTATCTACTAAGTTGTTTAGGAGTTGTGAGCTATGTTAAATTCACAAAAAATACTGAAATAAATCTATCTCATAATCATCAAAATGTAATCCAAATGAACAAATTTAAAGAAGCAAGGAAATTCTGTCTGTTTTGTAGATTTCAGATTTGAATAGCTTCAGTAAAACTATCACTAGTCACAGTCTGTGACTATATAAAAATAATTAGTATTAGTATTAATAAAGGTTTAAGGTCTATGTCCTAATGATATATTTATGCAATACCAAGCAAAACAAAAATACAGAACTGTGATGCTAACAAATGCAAAGATTTTGACTGTCACTACAGTAGTTTTTTTTTTTTTTTTTTAAACATTTGAAACATCACAGATTTTTCTTCCTGATCTTTAATGCCTAATGTTAATTGGAAGCGGAGAGTTTGAAAGAGACAAAAATGTAGTGACTGGGTCAGTCATCTTCTTACACCACAACGACAATAAACCTGAAAAAAAGAGAAACAAAGTATTTGCTCATTCGTAGAACTGACTCCAGGTTTGTGGCTCCCTTAGTCCTATTTCTCAGTTCGGCTGAGTAGGAAAATATCCACACAACAACAAATACTGTGCTCACCTCTGACTGCAACCAGATCTGACAAATTGATTAGGCTTGGAGCTGGGAAAGGCATCTTAGTATTTTTTATTTATTTATTTATTTTTTTATTTTTTACGTAAAAAACCCCCCAAAAAACCACATTGCTTTCCATCTTAAAGGTCTGTCCAGGAATTTTTTTAAAGGGTTCTTTTGGAGTTAAGTTCAAGTAAATGAAAGGTCACATATATCTTAACTATTAATACTGTTGAGCAAATTCAGGATGCCACTGAAATATCCAGAAACACTATCTGAGTTTTACCGCAGTAATGAGGAACAGTTTGCCTTCAGTGAGTAAACTAAGATGGGGATCTCGGATGCAGCTTGGTCAACCTCAAGAAATAAAGTGCAGCTTTGGCTCCATCCTTGACTGACACACTGACCTTCATTTGACTAAATGCTGCTGCTTTTTAATTTTCCCTAAACAGCATAGCAGAGTCTGTGTTTTCTTTTCTCCATAGTCTTGCATAATTACTTGAGGTTATCTTTATTTGGAGCTCCATGGAAGAGGTGAGTTTTCACAAAGGCAGACTTGCCATGCACTTGAATCTCTCTGGGGATTATGAGTGCATGCCAACTATTGCTTGTCTAACACGGAGGATGTTTTGCTAATGAGAATAAACAAGTCCAAGATGTGACGTAAATTTAGGAAGCATTACCAGATGGGAAACGCTGAACTAATGCTAATTTGTTCATTCATTCATTAGCAATAAATAATATATAGCTACATTTTAGTACACACATTTATCAAACTTAATAAAGGGCTCAAATGATTTATCAGTGCTGGAAACGGATGGAAACGTCCTCATTGAATAGATTATGTCTATGTGGAGTACCATGCCAAAATCATTAGATTAGGAAATGGCAAATAGTTTATATTAATTATATCATTAGAGCTAAATGGCTCAACTAATCAAGTGGAAAAACGGTTCAGTTATATTTTATGTGTAACAAAACTTTGGCCATAAATCACTGCTGACAAGCAGTAAAAACATTGGATTTATTGATTCACAAAGTATATTACTTCTGCTTCTGTTTTCCCTTTTTTTTTATTATGTTTTTTCCAAAACTGAGCACAGAGTAAATTAGGCTGCTAGTAGAAATGTCCAGATTACTGGTATCACAATACAAAACTTTTTTTTTTTTTTTAAAGCATACAGACTCTATTTTCTGTCATACTGTTCCTTGCTGTTTAAAGACTTTTTAATGAGTTACCTGAAGTTAACTATCACATTGCTTCCCATTACACGCATGTTGCAGAGCACCACTGGTCAGCTGCCTGAATGTCTACTTCAGCTTTCTCTTGCTTACAACAAAGCAAAGCAAGAATTTGACTGTGTGGAAATATTTGCAGTTGTGAAAAATTTGGATAACTAATGTTTGGGAACTAATAATCCTGCCACTATGCCTTTCACTTCAAAGCCAAAGAAACATATGTAGCTTTTAGAAATCAAATCTCGATCACCTCCATACCATGTTTTTAATACTGTGGTGTACAACATTTGATTTCAGAACTTACCACTAACCTTATATTTACTGTATTTCTTTTTACTTAACACTACATTAAAATAAAAAAAATAAAAAATAAATTTTTGCACAAGCAACACGCAATTTGATCATGTTGTACTTTTTAGTTGTAGATTTTTGCGTCCATGAAAGTTTTGAGTTATTACTCAAAGTTATCTCACTGTGAGAATGTGACTGGTCCATGTCTAGTTAGATGCCTTATTTGCAGCCATTTGTTTCTCTACAAAGCTAATTTTAAACCACCTTGCATGGATGACTGGTGGAAAATACATGCTGAGACAGCGCTGTAACAATATTTCCCCCTACAGTGTTTGTGTTGTTGCTGTTTACCATCAACGCTGGGAATGGGATACATGTGTGCATACCTGTTCAGGTTATTTTTATAGTACAGTAAGACAGTGTCCTGTAAAAATAACACACTTGTAAAAGTGGGAACTGTTGAATTTCTTAAATGTGCGCTGCACATGTATTATAAACAACCCCTTCTTTCTCAACAAAAGCCAAGTTAGGCCATCTTTTGCTAATTGAGCCTCTTAAAGCAACGGGTTCTTCTGGAATTTGTGGTTTCATGCTTGAGCTAAATAGACGACATCCCTGAATAAAGTTGCTAAACATTGGGAGGAACTAAAGGCCCATCTTAACTGGGGATTCTTTGTTTCAGCATGAGCAGCAACAGGAGGTTGTTAGTATAGTGAAGACGAGGTGATTCATCAAGCTGTCACTCATCAGAAGCATACCCTGAGTAGGGTTCAGTATTTCAATATTTTCAATCTTATCAAATTACTTCTCATGCACTTACCTTTCCCATTGTTTATTTCCTAGTAACATATAAAACTTTAATATACACAATTTTTTAAAAAACAAACAAAAAAACATCTAAGCAGAGAAGTGTCTGTATAATATAATGCACCAAACAAATATTAATTTGAAGACAGACAGGTAAAACCGCATAATAGCATCTAGGATTTACAGTGGTCAGAAGGGTTCATGGCTGCACATAAATGACACCCCTGAAGGCCATGTGCCTTGCACACGTGTGCCCTTGCTGGATGTCACTGCTCAGAACTCATGTTTCTTTACAAATGTGTGGGGGTACTTTGAAGATGTGAGGCCTCTGTGATGTGGTTTCAGAGGCGGAGTGCAGTCAGCCAGCTGCATCCACTGCTGCTATAAGTGACAACAGGCACCGGAGGGCTTGGTCAGGCTGTAGAAATCGAGGTGCTTCATGATGTCTCCAGCAGAATAGGCATGATTTGCTCCTCCTCAGTGTCCCTCACCCCACCTCCATCAGACCCCTCCCTCTTGGAGGCCCATGTCTGTTTTTGTGGAGCAGGTCTGGCGGACAGATTCTCATCCCAGCATTAGGATTTCTTGTGGTTGTCAGCAGCATCATTCTTCCATCTGTCATTAGTGCCCCATCCTGCCCCACAGATCCCTGCTCGCATTTTAAGGCCCAAGCCACTAAGTGCATCTCTAGAACATTCACTGCTAGAGCTTCCACCACAATAGCCATCAAAAACCCCAGAGATCACCAAATGTGTACTTGAAATCTCTTCTGGCTGCCTTGTGCTTCTTTTGGATCCAAACACTTTTTCAGGGAATTCAATCAGCATGTTAATCATGTTAGTTCCAGGAACAGAGTATCTGTGTGCCGCGCTCTCATCCAGGACCAGCCGCTGTGATCATGGCTAGTTTTCCCAGAGGGATTCTCCTGCCAGTAGGCAAAGTGTCTTTGCTGTCAGACTACAGACAGACAGTTTAAGGCATTCATTCTCTTCTTGCTTCAAAACTTAGACTATTCACTGTAACTTAAAAACATATTTCACTCACCATACAAAATCTAAATGTGTGGATTTTAGTTTGAAAAACTATGGAGTTCAAGTTTTTTTGTGCGTCCACACACTAAGTAAATTATTCTTTTGCATCAGTTTAGGCCTATTTACCGTTGAATCCAGAACTTTACTTACCCTGAATAAAAATACACATGCACATTTTTTCCTCTCTTTCTAAAGTTATATTAGACTAAACTTTTTTGGTTTAGGACAACAAAATTTAGAATTATCAAAAAATTATGCATTTTTGCTAAATGGCACATTAGTGAGAGAGATGTTCTAGATTTATTTATTTATGGGACCAGAGATCTTTTAAAATGATAATAAAAATAAACTCAAGTTACTTTTTGAAAGTATTGATACCATTTGATAATTTCCACATTTATTCACATTAAATGCACTTTACTGGGATTTTTTGTGACTGACCAAGATAAGAAATGTTTATATATATATATAAAAATTTTCAAGAAGCTTTTTTTTATTGTTATACCTCTAAATAAACAACTTCAGAAGCCTAATTAGTAAATGGATTCCACTGGTGGGTAGAAAGTCGTAGGAAGTCCCATTTCAGTAGAAGTCATGTCCAGCAAACATGAGACTAAATTGAACTTTTTGCCCTATTTGTAAAGCTAACATTGTACATTACCCCAGACACATGTTCCTGCTTGATGAAAAACGGTAGTGGCAACATACTATGTGAATGCCTTCTACAGTCTATACAGTTTAGTCAAAGTTCATATTTAGATTTTATCAAAAATCTGTTGAAAACTTAAAAATTGCTGTTTTCAGACACGCTAAATTCAAACCTATTGAAGTTGGGCTAGTTTACAAAAAAGACATTACGTTCAGTCTCTAGAAATAAACAGAGTTGTTGGTTGAAAAGCCCACAATGGTCACTGAAATAACTTGACAATGAGGAAAGTAATAATGGATACAAATCTAGTCAACATTAACCAGTAAAAATCACGTATTTCTTTTGAATTGCGGTCAAGCAGAATCAATTTAAAAATAAACAATTGAAACAGGCCTAGACAAAAATTTTGGATTAATAAAGATTAAATTGAGAAAAAAGAAAACTTTTTATCCCTCGAGGGCCTATTCTCCTTGTCTAATTAATCATAACTTTCTCTGCATCAATAAAGAGTCACCTAACCTAAGTATCCTTATCTTCATTCATGCTTAAATATAAGAACAGAAGGGGTTTTGGACACAAAAGATTGAAAAAAGTTAAGAAGTATCAGAAAGGACCTCTGGATATCCCATTCTCCCTGGAAACTATAAATACATTTGGAACAGTGCAGCATTTGAACCTTTTTTCACAGGATCTGCAGGTTTGGCCTGGTGTCTGCTGAGTAGACCTGGCCTCATAGCTGCGCTCATTGTCTGGCTGACTCAAATGTCAGCTGCATTTTACTTCACATGGGGTTTTCATTTGCTGACTCAGGAGAAATGACGGTAGGGAAAGAGTAACTGCTGATGAAACAATGACAATAGGCAAAGGTGAAGCTCTACAAGCTGCACCTTACCGAAATTTAAGCAAATATGTTTTTATATGCAGTCATGTGCTCAAACTTTATTTGTGCATTGTTAGAAATTATCCTTGTAGCTTCTAAACTGGATGTGAACGCCAGTTTATATTAGCATCTTATCACTTTAATTTATCAGAAAAATAAGATCCAAATTGATTCTTTACCTTGCATTCATTGCAATACAGGAGTTTATGCTTAGAAAACTAAATTAAGCAGTAGCATGTCAAATTAGAGGAAAATGATGTATGTTGAAATGATCTTAACTTTTTTGAAGTATTTCTTAATTTTTTTAATAAAGCTGAAACTGCAGAATTCCCTCCTTAACTTTCCTTCAGATTTGAACTCCCTGTTCGGCTTCTGTCATCTTCCACATTTATTTTTGTCTGGAAGAAGCCTGAGAGTGTACGAAGAAGTAATGAAAATAACAGTTTGTGGCTTCTGGACATTCTGGAGAAATGAACAAAATGTAATATGGTTTCAATTAGGAGAGGAAAAAATAGGAATAGGGACAGAGGAAATGAAAGCATGTAGTGGCCGGTTTGATTTCCATCTTCCTGTCCCTCATTCTGCCCTATTTCTAGAAGCTTCTGTAGGTTTAGACTTACAGTGGATGCAGCTTATGCTGATTTAAAACACAGCCTAAATGGCCCATGACGACAGAACAGGAAGAAGAAAACCTACTAATTAGTGAAAAGACTCATTAGCAATGCATCAAAAGACTGAGCTCTGGTTTATGTAGGGGTGATGAAAGATGCAGTAGCTATTGATTAGAAAAGAGGGGAATAAACTGTCTTTAACATCAGTCAAACTTTAAAGGACATGCAAATAAAGAGAATCTCAGAGAAAACGAGGAAGCAGTTAGAAGAGCAGCTGCAACTCTGTGCAGCAAACATGGCAAAAGATGTCTAACTTACCAAGTCCATATATTGAAAATCAACTACAGTCCTGGAAAAACATTTTTTCTTTGTATTTCATTCAGAGAAGAAAATGGTCTAGACTTTAACTAGACCATTTTATCACATGAATATATTTTCATTTATACCATTCCATTTTAGCTCTGGTTGTATTTTTAGGGTTGTTATTCTGCCATCGTCATACATTTCTTGCCACTTCTAAAATCTTTTATTCCACAATTATTCTGTAGTTAGCTTCATTCATCATCAACTGACTAAATTCTCTGTCTTTGGAATAAAACAAGCATCAACAACATATTTACTGTGGATATATGTTTAGGGTGATGTACAGTCAATTTGCATCTAGGCTAATATTTCAAATTTGACAGGATCACTTTCTTATAGTTTCCAGGTAGCTTGTGGCAAACTGCAAGCATGACTTATTTTTGCTTTCTTTGAAAAATGTATTCCAACTTGCTGCTCTTACCAGATCTGTGGAGTTCACGGCTAACAGTTGTCCTGTCAACAGTTCTGTGGTTTTCTGCAGCTCCTGAAGCATTACCATGGACCCTTTGATCATTTAGCTAATTAATACTGCCCTTGCTTGGGCTGTCATTTTTGATGCCTGGCCATGTCTTAATAGGTTTTCAGTTGTGCCATAATCCATTTTGGCATAATCAGTTAAGCAGTGCTTCATCAGGCTTGTTTTGTTGGATTTTTTTTCACTTTAGCAGAGTAAATGGGGCCTGAAAACAAAAAAAAATTCACATTCACAGTACATGCATTTAATTTATGGTTGTACCATGACAGAATGGGGAAATATAGTGAGTAGTGCATAAAAGCAATTAACTTTCACATGAATTAAATAATATTTTATTTCAGTCAAGTTAATGTCATTGTCATTGGCAGGACTGGAGAGGAAATTATAGAAAAAGCAGACAAATCCAAAGAAAACTTTTTAAAAACGCTTTAAATTTCATGGTACTGTGTATTTCTGGGAAGGCTAAAATGAGTAGTTAAGATTAGGAACGTGATTGACACACTACCCTAACCACAGGCTGTCAACATGGTGGACAACATGAGGTTGCAAAAATAATCATTTTTTCTGCACCTTCACACATTATGAAAAAAATCCACAATTTTCATGAGATGGTCTGCAGAACAGAAAGGAGGACAAAGAGAGAGAAGATGGAGCTCGTGATCGCTCCCTTATGTGTACACTGACACTTGATATTCGTCCTGGTGGTTGAATCAACATTCTCGGCTAGTGACACAGATGTGTACACCGTCTGTTACAGTTCAGAAGTTAAATAGCTGGGGGGGGGAAGCTACAGAAGGAGAAGAAGTGATACTCGTTTGTTTATATTGGGAGAGGATATTTAATAGGCTCATAAAAGCGTAATTGGCCAGACTGCTGAATGGCACTTTGAAGGATCTGAATCCCAGCTTGCAAAGTGCATAACCTCCCTGTGAACTCATTGTAGTGTCATTCGAGGTTCAATTGCATTATTTCATCCATCAGTGCCGTCATCCTGGCTGTAATTCTGCTCGATTCATTGTCCCCACATGGTTCATATCTTTTATCATTTAACAGACAGAAAATACATTGCAATGTCACTGAGGCTGTCACCTGTGTTGGTAATATTTATTCTCAAGATGTGATATGATTTCCTCTACTTCCTTCGCAAATCATTCAAGCTGGTGTAGCTCATTCCCCACACCTCCTTTTGTCCTGTTTCTGTTATTCACATCAAGTCAGATTTGGATTTTCACTCTCTTCATTCTCTCCTTTTACATATTTTTTCAGTTCCGTCAAACTCTGTATGTTGCGTGTGTCTTTAAATGAATACGCTAAGGTCAGTGGGTTTTCAGTTATATCCATGTAATAGTGTGGCAGAGAGATATAGTTTGGCATACACACACACACACACACACACACACACACACACGCCCACGCATCCACCCCCACACCCCCACTCACAAAGTCCAGATGTTGTGTCCTTTGGCTGCCACTGGGCCATGGTAGTAGTAGCTGCAGCTGCCTCGTGGTTCCTTAGCCTGAAAGTTTGCTTTTACAAGGAGAAGGTGAGCAGAATAGAGCATAACCATAATCCTCCTTCATGGCTTCTGCTGCCAAGTCTGGAAGACATCCTAACCCAAGGGATCAAGGCTGCACGTGTCTCAAGATATGGGTGTGATCTTGCTGGTGTAATTTACTCAACATTCAGTCAGCTGAAAGACTTCATGCCAGTTTATTGGATTTGTATGGATTATGTTGCAGGGAGCCCAGTAAAGTACAAAAAGATGAAAAGTTTTGTTTCCTGAAAGCGTTTCTTTTAGACGTTTCTCATAGAATATGTTTTATTTATTTTCTTTTTAGACTACGGAGAGGTAAACAATATGTAGAAGAGAAATTTGTTTAAAATGTATGACTGGAACCTTTGATGCTCCAGAAGACTGAATTTGCTTTGTTTGTAATTATTATTTCATTTATGTCTAAATTTAGTGTGATGTCATAGTGAACTATGTGAGTTTATTTCTGGTTTCCCTGACTTTGCCAAACCTTTTTTTTTAAGCTCATTTCACGTCTCCTTAGTACACTGAGCTAATTTCACCAGCATGTTGAGGTCATTAAGGTATTCTTCATCTTTTTTTATTTCATTAATTGTATTTTATGGTTTCCTTTTATTCATTTTGTTTATCTGACTAAATTATAAACAAATTTGGTCAAAATTTGTCATTTTTAATATGTTATATCTACTTGAGTGAATTCTGATTTTGATGACTGAATGTGTTCCTAAGCTCCACAGGATGCAGCACAATAATTTTCAACAATTATACTTTCAGGAAAAAAAAAATCTATAAGTGGTAGGATTGGTTTTAGGTTTCCCTGAAAAGTGATTGCTGTGACTTTCCCAGCTTGTTGCCAGTTCAGTCATTAGCTGGACCTGTAACTTCTGTCGAAGTTGCAGCCAAGAGTTAACCAAACAAGCAAACCTTATGGTGATTGGAAGAAGCCAGAGCACTTTCACATGTGAAGGGGTAATGTACTTGAGGTTTGGACCGAGACCTACTGGCTCTGAGGCGTTACTGTTCCAGCACAGTGCCCAAAAATGCAACTGTAAATATGGCAAATACTACAGCTAGTTGGTGTCAGCAAGAGCATATTAACATTATTGTTTTGCAGTACTGTCTCACAGGGCTTGCATTTGGATTTATCCTCCTAATCTATGGTGTTTATTAATTCATTAGACTGTCACCATGATGATCTCACAGGAACTGCTGTCACCCCTTTAAATGCTTTGCACTGCTTCTCAGCTGTGTGTCAGCATGACTGAATATGGCAATAAACAATGATGATGGTGAGTTTTTAGTGTTTACTTGTGCATGTTATTTTAACACAACTGGATTCTCTAGCCAAGAGAATGAATCACACTCCTCTTGTGTCTCCAAATGTCACAAGAGGAGTGTCTATAATAGCAGAGCTGTCTATAATAGCAACTCAGCTATTATAGACACTTACCAGTTTATAATAGTCTGATCTCAACTTGTTCCTAGTTCTCTGGCATTCAGTTTGGAATGCCAGAGGATTGTTTTGCCCATGGAAGGAAGTCAGCCAGTCGTGTCGGTGATGAATTGCTCAGTGGCAATAGATTCAACCTGTTTATGCCACTCCAGCATCAGCCTTTCTTCCTTCTTGCCGTTTTCTGATCTATTGCTTTTTTAGGCCTGAGCATACTCTTTTCTTCTTTTACTCAACACTGTTATTTTTCAACCAACTCACCTGCATGGTCTTATCAAGGCATCCCTGAGCTCTGTTACCTGCACAATGTAAACTAGTGAACTGCATTCCAGAAAATGGGCTTCAGCCATGGCGCTGGTGTTTATTTTATCCAGGACTTATTATCAACAATGTCAGAGCTTTGGTCATGTTACTTCAGAATTGTTTTGGAAAGCCAGCCCAGCAGAATGTTTTGAAAATCCTCTTAGAGGATAAAGCTTTTAAGGAGCACACCAGGAACAAGAAAACATCTGTTCAACATACAGGCACTGTCAGTCAAAAGCCTGGTATGGTCAGAGATGAATTGTCCCTAAGAGAGGTGCAGAAGTTGAAGTGTGCACTTGATGTCGGTGCATAGACATGTAGTACAGTAATATCAAGTTCCTTGATAGCTGAGAACTATAAATTTAGTTTGAGCTGTCAGTGTAGCCTACACCCAATGTTCAATTGGCTACTGATGATTCATACTTGTCCTTATTTCTCTGCACAGTCGTGTTTACATTGTAGCTTTACATTTGGACGAAAAGTTAAACCATTAAAAGTAAAGTTGATCATATGTAGAAATCTTGGATTTGTGAGCAATTGATCATCCATTAAGCCCAATAAATTGTTTTGAAATGGCTGTTTGGATTTACTGCATTTTTGTACCTTTAACAAAAGAACTACAACACATAGCCTTCAAAATATCATATTTATGTATATATTGTTTGTTCATTACTCCACAGGATTCTGGATGTTTTTATTCTTCGTTTGTCCTTTTGGGAAAATATTGTAAGAAGAATAAAACATTAGATTTGACAATAGCAGCTTTACGTTGATCTTTTTCCTTTGTTTTGATCTTAAATCCAAAAATAAATTTTTAATACTCTACTTAAATCTTAGTTCTGAATTTGACACCATTGATCACTAATTACTTATTAAATTAATTCCTATCTCATATATTTCAGTTTGTTCATTAGTTATGGTGCTCCACAAGGTTTTGGATTTGATCTGTTTTGTTTTTTATCCTCTCTTCTAAGAAATATCATTTGAAACACAATACACTATTTGTTATACTGATGACACTCATTGTAATAAGTGAAACCTAAGTAAACTAGCAAATAATTGGTGCTCCAAATGTTTGCTTATTGACTCAAGCAAAACTGAAAATCTGTTTCTATAAACCTCATAGACCTCCATCGGTCCTACAATAGTTCATTTAAGAAAATATAAAACTCATCTGTGAAGCAAAAAATTCACCTCAAGCAACTCAAAAAAACAGCATTATTCTTCCTGTGAAATAAAGGAATTACATGTTAAACCAAGGTAGCAAAAATTCCAGAGCTTTCCCTTTCTCCCCAATATTTTAGATGAGAAGCGTGCATGCCGTGTAGATATGTGAATACAGAGCAAAAGTCTGACATGGAGTCCAAAACTTAAAATGTAAGCAAAGATAAATGCTTTGTCTGGTTTCTGTGCACATCAACATGCAAATAAAAAAGACAACTTTGAAGTTTTGACAAAGGGGACAAGGTTATTTCTATAATTATATATTTGTAATTTAATCTATTTTTACACAGACTTGAGACAAATCACAAGTTTCAGAATTATTGTACTTGCACCAAATATTATAATAAGATGTAGGACATTCAGTCACAAGAAGTTGGAAGATCATTATTATAGTACTATCCGGACATCCAGAAAAGGAGCTGGCAGCATAAAGGCAATTCATGTCCACTTAGTCTGTTTTAAACATGTTAAGTGAAGATTAACTTGCTCAAAAATAAAATTACATGGACGGATTAACAAACTCAAATTCAGTCCTTTAATTTGGAATGCAACTAATTTGGTTTTTTATGTGTACCATGAAAATTTACAGCCCACAAATCCCTTTACACTTGTTACAGTTTCAAAAAAACACTTTAACGGGGGTTTTAATATGCTTAGGAACTCAGAGGCAGAGCTTTTCGGATCTACATCAACTAAAAAGATAACATACTATTATAGCACCCTGTGGAAAAGGGAGTGAACTTGTTAAATTCCTCTGCACAGAAATAAATAAAACAAGCAGCAGTTCAACTGGCAAAAATGAAAACCTCTCTTTCCCGTATTTTTAAAACCCTAAAAGCTTGCTGCATCTGGAAAAAACTAGCTCATAGTGTCTCATTCATTATCCATATGTATGTAAATGAACATCACCTGGGGAACATTTTAGAGCATATGAGTTCTCATTCAATGCAAAATTGAAGTAACCGCATCCTCTGTGTCTTCCTCGTAGCATTTGCTCCCCAAACCACCAGTCTGGGAGTGAGAGGATGACAGAAAAAAGGAGAAGAAGATTCGGGGTTTGAGTTATTATTAACAGGAAGTGCGTGTTGGTTCCTCCCCACACAGATGTGCAGAGCTTCTGTCAAACAGGATTTAATCTCTGTGTTCGTGTCAGCTTCAGCTGCAGATCCAGGAAGTAGACAACAAGTCAGTGTTACCCTCCAACAGTTCCTTGCAGAAGTATTCATACCCTTTCAACTTTACACATTTTGCATTGTTATAACTACAATTTACAAAGCATCTTATTGGTAATGTATGAAAAAACATGAGAATTGCATAACAGTGAAGCTGAAGGAAAAGGAAAGATGCTATCCTTTTAAGATGTTTAAAAGGATGGCACACAGTGATGCCACAGTGATAGTGAAAATGAAAGGTAGCCTGAACCGAAGCTTTTTTAAAACAGACAAGGTAAATAGTTAAATTTTCACTGAGCTTTATAGGCTAATGTTATCAACATAAATATAAATATCAAACTGCAATCTCAACTTTCTGAAGCATTTAGCCTACCTAAAAATACTATGGGAGCATTTACAGAAGCGTACATGAGACATGTGCTGATACTCTGTTGAGGCAAATCCATTTATCAGGAGGTCCTTCCCTACCAGGTTCATTTTTCCGATGCATTCAAGTAAAACTCCGACACGTTTTTGGTTATAAAGCAAAACAACTGAGAAGAAATTTCTGCGTATTTGTAATTACTTAATGTTGGTACAGTCTTACTCAACAACAATCTTGTCTGTTTGGAAGTGGTTTTAGGCTTTGTATAATTATTTTATTTATTAAAAGCTAGAACAAATTAATCAAATCAAATTTTCAGAAAATGTGAAAGTATTTTTTCTTTGCACAATATAACAAACACAAACTCTGCAGTCCCCCTGAGCACTCTGTGATATGTTAATTGTGCTGTTATTTAGCTTGGTGTTTAAAATCTAAATAACACATGTTGAAGGTTGTGGTTGCAATATGACAACATGTCCAGTTGATATAAATACTTCTGTGAGGCACTGTATACTCAGGACTGCAACATAGCATCTGAAATTCATTGTTTTTACAGTTTTGTTGCCTGTGGTCAATTAATGGTTACATGAGAATGAGTGAGGACAAGTTGGGACTCACAGAAAAACGTCTTTGTCTTCTTGCCATGGCAGATGCTTTCAGGATTGTTTGTTTAAGGTATTTTGGCTATAAAATACAACAATAATTTTGAGAGACATGTTGGGATTAGAGGCTAACAGCTCCTGTTCTGTGGAAAACGCATCACTATCTTGTGGGAAAGCCCAATTTAACTGCACATCTAATTCACAATTACAAGAAGAGATAATGAGAGGTACGGTATATTGCAAAGCGTTAAAAGGCACTGCTTTTAAGGAATAATAACTCCAATAGACAAGAAGCATGACAGCTTACTTCTTTACTCTGTTCTGTTGTGTACAGTTACACCACACATGTGCATACTGCAGGTTCCAAAGTGATATTGAGCACAACACCTGCTAAATCCCCCACAGTCGCATGACCTCTTCAACCTGAGCGTGTTGTCTTTACAAACATTCCTCTCATTTCAGCACTCCTAGTTGTTGCTGCTCATTACTTCTGACAACATGTGTCATCTGTCACTGAAGACCACCTATTAAACAGAGCCCCTCTCAGCTGCTTTGACAGGGTAATACCTATAGAAACGGAGGAAAAGAAGTTGCAGTACCACAAGCACAGGCTTTTTGGTAATCTTAGCTACATGCGGGGCAGAAGTCACCTTTTCTTTTAAATACTAATAGCAGGTTCTTCTTTTATGGAACCTGTCTTGTTCTGTTTAACCACAGGGATGTGAGATCACTGGGAAATTTGTTTACACCCCTTTCAGTATCTCTGAAAGAATATTCACTCATCACTCTCCTCATTAAATTGTTCCTAAAGCTTCTGTTGAGGTTGACTTTGAACTGATTTTTCCTTTTTCAGTATTGAAGAGCTGAGTAAAACATGCTTAAAATGTCTTATTATTTGTTCATTAGAGTGCAAAAAGCCTTCAGAGCAACAAGGACTCCCGGATCCTGTGGGCCAAAGATGACTTTTTATTAACCACCGGCTTTGATACGGTGAGAGTTTTAAATCAGTTCATCAATCAATTTGGGGTTTTTATGTTTCACAGAACAGATATTGACTGAAAATGAATTCTTTACAGTTTTAGGGGAAACATATATTTATTATTACAATGATGTATTATTAAAAAAGAAGAACTTCCCCACAGCATGATGCTGCCACCAGTATGTCACCACGTGGAATGTATGTTCAATGTTATAAGCAATGTTGGATTTTCTATGCAATTTATTGGAAGTAAGATAGTTAAAGTTTCGTCTAATCCAGACTTCACAAAATTTGTTAACTTTACACTGGCTTTTATTTAGGGTCATCAGATTAAAAGCAACTTCAAAATTATGCTCGGAAAATTTTCCTAATAAATAATAATAAAATAAATAGGTCCTGCCCATTTTTAATTTTAAACAAGTTGCTTTCTTTAAAAACAACAGGATTAACTCCATTGCAGATTTTCCTAAATATGCATGCTTTATTTTCAGTATTTTGGTTTAAATAACAGCCTTCCTTTGGTCACCTGTATTGTTGTGTTGGTGAATGTGCAGATGCGGACTCGTGAAGTCAGACTTTGGGACAGCAGGAAGCTGAGCTCTTCAGTCAGCTCGCTGTCACTTGGCACCTCCAGTGGGTGAGTACTGCGTCTTCTTATTACTCCCAACAGCAGACTCGCTCTGTCATATCGCTGACAATGTTGCACTTTAATGCTCATTTGTCAGTGAGAGACCATGTGCTGCTGCACAAAGTGCGTCCCTGTGAACCAAAGATGTAAAAAATGCTACATGGTTGGCTTATATGTACATTTCGAGAAGCGTGTAGACCTCCCAGAGTTTTGACACCGTCTTTCTACATTCCTGTCATTTCCTGGGTCTGGTCACACACACACTGACTCCTGTCATGTCTCATCAGAGGGGAGGCTGTGGGGGTGTGCGTGTGTGTGTGTGTATGTATTCAGCAGAGGGTCAGGAAACAGCAGCAGACTTACTGACGTTTCTCCCCACAGTTCAGCCTTTGTCATTTCTCCAGTCACTAGATTTGTTTTTCCTAACACTGCTGCAGAGGACCGGAGGGTAGCAGGAGCGTGGCTGGTCTCCAAAGGAAGAAATGGGGGGAGCGAGGGTTGAAGATTCCTTAGTCAGTTCCAGTTCAAGCATTTCAATGCTGTTATAAACAAGTTAGTGGGCCAAGTGGGCCTAAATGTGAACTAAAACTGATTTGTTCCAGCTATTGGTGCTATAATTGAGGCAGGACAAAAAGCAGCACCTCTGGTGACATAATCACTAACTATTTTTGATCACTTTTTTTTTTTTTGCTCTAGAGAGTGTCCAGAGTCTTTGGTCCTCTCTTATACTTTCTACCATTCAGCTCTGCTCACAGGTTTTCTGTTGGATTTGGATTTGAGACAGCCATGGAAGAAGGCTGTCTCTGTTGGGTCATTCACATTCTCTAGGTATTTCTAGGAATTCACTATGCCACTGCTTAAACGGCAACTTCATTTATCAGGAACGCTTGTCTGAAGTGTTTTGGAAGGAGAGTACAAGACATGCCATTTTGTTTCAACATTTACTAAATATTAATTTAATTCAGTCAGTTCTCTAATTTTAGGAGTTTAAGCTATTTGTCTTTTGAGGTACAAATTAAAACATGTATATGTTTTTTTAGGAGACCCTTACTTGGTTATATTTATGAAATGTTACAAACATTTTCTGAATTGCAGAGAGAATAATTCAGTTTCAAGGCTGTGAAATGATCACAAGACCAATTCACAGCCATTTATTTTGTATAAATCCCAACAGCTCCTCTATCAGTGATGGGATTTTTTAAATCATCAATTTCAATAAGTCTAGAAACTCTGATCCCCTCAGAATAATAATACTCAAATGAAAAGTTACATTTTTCAGCAATAAAATCTGAATAAATAAATTTTTAACATGGGTACTAAGAGGTTTGTTATAGCTGCAACATATCATATTTTTAAATTGTGTACATATGCTTGAGGCTAAATTATACCTGGATATGTTTGAATAGTTTCATCACCCTGAGATTACAAAAAAAGCTGGATATCTGGGGGAATATAATTTGTTTTCTCCAGTTCATGACGTGTCTAATCGTTGACACAGCAAACCTCTGCCACTTATCTCCATTTCCTTCCACTTCCTCTTTGATTCGTCTGAGGCGAACCGTTGCCCCTCAGTGTACCTCTCCGCAGTCATCACATTTCTTTGGAGCTGTCATGCTTTTCATGGAAAGAAAGGATATTTTATGCCACGCATCACGCTGTTTCGGCGAATTGTCAAAATATGCCTGATGGGATTCATACCATATGTCCAGAAAAATCCTTTTGGTTTGTCCCCTAAACCCGCAGAGCTGAGTGTTAATTAGTTAATTTTACTGGAGAGTTCATCTGTGGTGTCTCTGCTTAGAGACAGAGGAATGTTGACGTTGACCAAGAAATACTTTAAAACTGCTCTTTTGTTTGAGTGAAAATACTAAGAGTTTAAGAGAATATTGTGAGAATATCTGGGGACTCATCATTTCCTCCTTTGGCTTAGTTGTCTTTTATGATCCTTCATGACCATTTTTGTTAGTATTAATCAAATTTAAATTGCTCCTAAAATATCATAAGCCTCATTTCCTGTGTGTTTATACTCATTTAATTAAACCTAAAAACGTCCCCTTGGATGTATCTACGCGAGTTTGTGTGCTCTCCCATGTGCTCCACATTGGTTGCCCTATTTTAAATCACTCGAATCATCAGTTGTGATGGTGTATCACAGAGCTATTATTCACAAAGCCACATCACCATATGGCTACACACCAGCACCAATATAAGAAGCAAGCAATAAAATGACAGATCAGATGTTCCCCTGAAATGGAGTATTCTGTTAAGAGAGGATTTGTTTTATTGTCTGCACATGGTTCCCATGTCCTTTTCTTTGCTTTGTTTTGAAACTGTGGTACCTTCCAAGGTTTGATCCAATTATCTGTCACAAATCGCAAAAGTATCAGGAGCCACACTTTTTGGTTAATGCTTGAAGTATTTGAGATAAGTAGAGGTTTCAGTGAGTTTATTTTTCGGTCCCCTTCTGCACACATTTGATGACCAAATATTGTACCTCATTTGAGCGACCTGAAGTTGTGGTCAATGGGCAGGCTAACTACTATTAGCAATATAAGCTGATGATTCTAGCAGTTCAATTCTGGGTATTAATAGACTCACAACAAATATTTAAAGTCAGTTCAGTTATATAAATAGATTTAATTTTGATTGCCAGTTTATTGCAGTTCTCTCCTATTTTACACTGCATTCAAATTCAGTTGATGATGCAAAATGGTAATAAAAGTTATTTTAATAAGAAAGACCATATGAATGCTTTAAGCTCCCGACTATGCTTAGCCATCCTTCCTACTGAGCATGCATGTGGCGACAGTGGAAAGGACAGACTCCGTTTTAACAGAAGCATTGGTCCAGAAGGGTTTTTCTTTGTAAAGAAAAAAATTATGATTACTTCTGTAAATTGCTTTATGTAAAAGAAAAAACACAGCTAAATGGATGAGCGCCAAAGCAGTGGATAACCAGTAGAAATGCAAGCCATCAGAAGTGCAAAGAAACAAATTGTTCCTGCAGGTTTCACTGTTATGTATTCACAGCAGCCATACTAACACTGAACTTGGGCTGATTCTGGACCTCCTGCATTCCAAGTCAGAATTACATTTGCAAGGCACTTACAACTTTATTATTTAGATAAATATCTCCAGGACTGTATGTATTATCAAAATATATTCATGTTTGATTATGTTTTGGGTCAAAATGTTTGCCTGGCAAATGCTCTGTTGGGGGCTGAAGAAAACCCGTGTGGAGTTTTTTGTATAATTTTCTTACACAAGGCCACAACCAATAATTGTATTTTCTTGTAAACTGACTGGATATCAGCAGCCTTCATTGTTCTTTTCATCTAAAGTAAAATCTTCTTTTCTTTGGCCTTCAATATAATTTTTTAGCTTTTTTATAAAATACCTGGAGATCATGTTCAGAATAATCTCAGTCTATTCTAAATATGTTTTTCTGAAGTTATAGCAATGGTAGCTGTTACAGACATCTGCTCCTGATGATTTTAACCTTGTATTTAATACACAGACTCAACAGGCATGGGGGCATTCTTGCAGCCATTATGGTTTACAGACTAGTAATGAGTCATAATGATTCCAATCTCATTGGGCTTGCATGATGTCTAAACTCTATCATTAGCATCGGGCTGTCCTCAAATTCCCTTTGGACTTGTCTTAGCTCTTCATTTTCCAGCTTGTTATCACGGTAAGTTATCCGTGGATAATTTCGTCTTAGTTCTGCTTGCTTGTTTATGACCAGGCGTCTCTGCAAGAGACTGAATGTGCTATTCGAAATGAGACCTTGACTGCATTTTTCTCTGCCCTTAAGCTGTCCAGTGCCAATAATGCACAAGCTGCCGCGGAAGCTCAAAGTCAAAACACACTTATTGGGACATTTCCTCCCCTGTCATCTCAGAGCTGAGGTGTATATAAAGATGGATGCATTTTTTCTGGTCTGTTTTTGATTAAATGACTTGTGGTAAACATGTTGTGTAAGTGGAGCGGCGAGCTGGGTTGTAGCAGGTTAGCTGCGATGGCCACAAAGTTCAGCGAGATTATTTTTTTTGGAGTGTCACAACACAAAGAGGCCTGGTATCATGATCCAGTGAAACGGGGTTGTGGCTGGAATATAATTTGGAGGGATAATAATGGAGAGGAAATGTTTACTTTTGGGGTTTAAATAGAGACAGAAAAAGTGAAGGATAGAGGGTGATGATTCTGAAAAGAGTATTTTGGACTGCGCAAAGGTTACTATTACCACAAACTCATTTTCCTTAGAACTGGCAGATCTGGTCATTTGAGAAGAACTGGAGCTGGATCTCTGTGTACAAGTGTTCCCCTCATGCTCTTTCCTCCAATAAAACAGAATTATAATAATGAGTTTAATTAGGCCTCTAAGCCAGTTGCAATCAGTGAACTTTACAACTGGGCATGATTGCAACCAGGTTGCTGTTTCGATGCTGTAAATGCTATGATAGCTATGTATATTGTGCTACTTCAGCACCTACAAAGCCCTAAACTGTTTCCATGTCTAACTCTTATACAAAGTGCCTTGCAGAATTATCCATTCACCTCACATGCATTTATAGTTTTCACATTTTCTCAAGTCACAACCACAAACATCAATGTAAGTACTTGTGATTTTATGGAATACACCAACACAGTAGTACAGCATAATTGTGAAATGGTTGAAAGCTGCTACATGCTATTTTGCAATTTTTATTTCCAAATAAAAATCTGAAATGTTTGATGTGTGTTAGTGAAGATAAAAGTCTTTTAAGATATGTCTCAACCAGTTATGCACCATTATACAGATTCATTGCAAAATAATTCAAGCTTAGTCAAACTGGATGAATGTCTGTGAACAATATTCTGTCTTCCAATCAACCTTGAACAGCTTCTCTGTCTCTACTGAAAAACAGCATCACAGATACGTTTTCATGCAAGTTAAAATAAGGCATTCCAACACGTTTGCTGTGTCCCATGCATTGTTTATTTTTCACTAAACTGCAAACTGGATTCTCAGTGGATTTTTTTCTTGGCACTTTTCCATAAAGCCCAGATTTGTTGAGTGCACAACAAACAGCTGTCCTGTCAAACATATTTTCTCATTTGAAATGTTTACCTGGTGAAAACCAGCCCCTTATTCTACACTTCACTTCATACAGAGGGTCTGGACCCTTAGCTATTATGAAACAAGTGCTTGCTGGAAGCGAGGACTACGCTGAAGTCTTTAGTTTTACACAATCACTAACATTTGTCCACAACAAATGCAATGTGCCGGTTCCATGCTATGAAGCTTACCGGAAATTGCCTTCTGTAAACAACCATCCTCCACTGCAAAGAGAGTGCTGGCCTGAACAAGATGACTGTTATTGTTAATATTTGTTGTGGCAAACGTGGACTGAAAGGCTTTGTTGACTTTTTCTGCCGTCGTCGCTAAAACTATAGGCAGACCAGCAGTGTCAGAACTTCTCCTGTTCTGCTATTGTTCTCTGAACAAATAGAAGGCCTGAGCTGTTCTCTCAGGCCTTCACAGAACAGCTGGTTTTATATTGATATTATATTAGACCCCAAAAGACTCCTATTTTTTAAATAGGTGACTTCTAAAGTGATTTGTTTTGGGATTTCCAAGTAAAGGGATCTGAATACCAAAACATGCCACACGTTATAGAGTACAAATTTATGCTTATAAATTGGCTATATATTTGTAGTTGCAAAATGTGAAAACGGTGTGAGTACTTTCGTGAAACTCCGAACAGATTGTGAGAAACAAGCATGACAGAATTGTAACCTTTCTGGCTTTGACCCATTTATTGTCCTCTAACTACCATACATGTAAACACAGCTATGCACGTGCCTCCTCTTATTCCCCATCACAAGGAACCTTCACTTCATGTCTTTTTCTTGGCCAGCAACTGATTAAAACAGATCGCGGTGACCCAGAGAATCCAGCCTGTTGATTGGAGAAGACAGAAGCCTGTCCCCGGAGAGCCGGCCTCAACGTTTCCCCAACCCAATCACAGGTTACACAAAGAAGTTGCCCTTTAAGGCAAACGCAGCTGACAGACCGAGCTGCTGGTCGTTGGAGACAGTCTCTTGTGGCGAAGAGATGGATGGAAATACCTCAGGTGTGATGTTTAAACTCACACTCCCCTCTGGTTCTCCTCAGCTTTTTTTTTTTTTTTTGTGTGTGTGTGTTTTTGTACGTGGGTTGGGTCGGGCCGGGCCAGGTTTTAAGGCCCAGTAAGTGGGTGTAATTGAGCCAAGCTCCCTTTAATCAGATGGATTGAGTAAAAGGGACCCAGATTTTTACAGAACAGTCTGCTCCTTTCTCCCACCCTGGCCCAGTTTCTTTAAAATCAGTCCCAGATGAAGGCTTTCCTGTGGGGATTAGGTGCAGCTGCAGCACCGCTAACCATACCAGCCCTAAATAAAACCTTATTCAACTGATAGTTGACCTTGATTCTCTTGAATTTATTTTCTAAGAAAAACACAAAGCTTTGTTGTTTGGATGCAGCTCAGACATTCCTCCCAATGGTGCAACTTCAGTCCTCAGGTAATCCTCAAGGGCCAAGTCAATAGTTCAGCTGCAGCAGCCCCCCTCTCTCTGTCAGCAACGACCATTGGGGGGATGGTATGGAGCAAAGATGTGACCGCACACGCTCCGTCAAAGAACCTGAACTCAATGGCTTGACAGCTGAAACACGGTGTCTGGAATCTGTTAGTCATTTGGGGTTTCATCGGAGAGAGGGAGTTTGACCAGGAAAAGAGGATGAAAAGGAGTGGGAGGCAGCTCTAAAATCCCCTCATATATTTCTTTGATAGCGATATTATCTCTCTGAGCTTTTATTCGCTTTTTAAGGACAAAGACGTGTTAATCTTAGTCTGTTTTGAGTTGTAAGGTGAATTCCTGATCATCCTTCATCCTCCCTGTTTTAAGTAAAAGAATTATCAATCTATTATTCCTGATCTTACTAATATGTCAGAAATTGATCTTCAGCAAATCCTTTCTTTATCCTCACCTTACAACCCATCATGCCTTCTGCCTTTTACTATTAGTCTCCTCATATTGTCCTTTTCTACACTCCTGAGCCAACATACAGTTCTTTGCAGACATACTCAGAGAGCTTTGTTTTTCACATCCCATTACGTACAACCAGAAATATAGTCTTGGTGTCTTATGTTTGGTGTGTGAAGTATAAGGAAGGCTGCATCTTCTGCATGTTTTCTCTGTTTCCTTTCTATGAACTCTCATCAGCTTCTCTGTTCCCGTTTAAGATATGATGCTGCCACTACCAAGCTTCACCAAAAAAATGGCGTTTTGAATGTTGACCAAAAATCCAGAGCCGTCTGATTAACATCTTGGGCTCAGCTAGAACCCTGTGGGCGTCGAATTCAGTCCAAATGTTTTATGACTGCGCCATTTTTTTTATTCTGCTGATAAACAGTAAAGCGGACATTTGAATGATGGCGCCAAACACACAGAAGATAACACTGGTCAGGTCATGAGCAGAAGAAAAACAACAGTAATGTTTTCTTTTATTAGAAGCATATTGTTTGGAGATCTGCCCATTTGGGTCACTACTCTGTTAGAAACCACAACTGCAAGAATGTAAGAATGGTATGTATGTGAATGAAATATTATGGGTTAGCTGTGCTAGAAACTCTGTGAATGCGGCTCTGATGACGTTGATGCCACTGAAGTTATTTGTTCATTAATGTTTTTTAAGAAACCTCTGACACCGTCACAGAACAGCTGTACTTGTATTGAGAATAAACTTGTTTTCTATTTAAGGGTTTTACATGCATTTGTATTTAGGAGCTGAATACAAATGTCTGTTTTATGGACAAACAAATGTCTGTTTTATGGACAAACAAATGTAAATTAATGTATTGTTTTCCTTCTAATTCAGTGAGGCACTACCTCTTTTTGATCTATCGTGGCAAAATCCAAATAAAATCTATTCAAGTCTGTGGTTGCAATGAGCAAAACAGGATAAAGTTCAAAGGGTAATGGTACTTTTGCAAGGCAATGTAGGTAAAATCAAAGCTTGGAGCTGGGCTTTGTGGAGGTGCTCGGGTCTGGATTTCTAATTTAAGTGTTTTTTTAAAGGCGAACTTAATGGGACTCTGCAGATCTGGTAAAAGCACATGGAAGCTTGTGGAGCGTTTGGCAGGGGATCTTTAATATAATTCACAGAGGGTTTTGATTTCATCCCGCAGGTATGTGCTCAGCACTCCAGGGATCAGAAGGACCCTTTTGTGTGAACTCGCCACAGACGGAAAAATATAAAGTCACTCACCCCCACCTTTAGCTGCACCCTCTCCTCCTCCCTTTCTCGCTCATTCCATCCACCATTGCTTTCCTTTATTTTCTTTCGTTGCTCGGGTTATAATTTTATGCACAGAACACAGAGGATTAATGGTGAATTTTTTTTTTTTTTCTGCATTACGCTGCAATAAGGAATGCCAAAAATCGATAGCTTATTTTGGAAAACTCACTCAATCCTGTCTTAGTTTCAGAGTTTGAGGCAGTGTTAGACTTCACCTTCCATCATTAACACAAACAGCAACGCAGTTAGACTTGCAGCTGTGGATATAGTTTTTCCTCCAACATCTGGAAGAAATGTCCCTTTTTTTTCTGCCTCCATTATCATAAATGTGCTTACAGTACCATTTAGGATCTTTGCCCGAGCAAAAGCCTTCACTTTACTTTGGCACATCTCAAATCATTTTCAGCACTTCTCTTACTGTGCAGCGGAGTAAGATATCCAGAAGCTGAGTGCGTGATGGCAGAGGTGATGGAAGATCCAGGGCTAAAGTGGAAACGGCACAAGCTGTTGACTTACAACATAAATTCAATGCTCAGAGATGAAGAAGCACATTATTTTGCTTTGCTAATGAAGAAAATGTGTATGGAAAGCTGCACGTTTTCATAACTTTCAAAGCAATGCTTTTTTTTTAATATATGCAAATGTTTCATCTTGTTGCTTCAGCTTCAATGAACTGCGTATTGTGACTTTGTCTCCCATATCTGCTCATATTTCCATACTACATCTTTTTTTAATCCCTGCCTATAAAACCCTAGCGCGGAAGTTTAATAACATCCAAGATTGTCTCTTTCATGGGAAGTAAGGTGCCGTTGCGCTGCATAGTTCCCGTTTTCAAATCCTGCTTTGTTTCTGGACTTCGCTCATCTACGGGATGCCTGCCACCTCTTTTGGTTTTTCTTCTTTTTTTTCCAACTGTGGTTTTAAAAGGATTTGAGTGATGGAGAGAAGTGTGTTTCTCATTAACAGACGGTTTCCTCTGCCCTGCACCCTGCCTGCACGCCCATCCTGCAGCCTGGCCTCAGCCTTTGGGACCGCTGCAGATTGGCGGCCTGTCACTGCACACCTCTTAACCTAACAAAGAATAAAGGAAGCATAGTAAAGGAGAGACAGAGAGACTGGAAATATGGATGGACAAAGAGCTGCTTGTGTAATTCATATGAATGAAAATCATGAAAATCTCATCCAAGAATAATACATAATGACTCAGTTCATCAAAATTGTTTTACTGGTGATCAAAGCAAGTTTTTAAAAACTTTACTTTTTTTTTTTGTCTTAATCTACAATTTTAGTTGGCAGTCGTTACTGTGAAGGTAAAGTCTTCTGCACATTTTAAAACGCTCCGACTTTACTTTTGAGAAATTGACGCAAAAATTTGTATGTTATGTAAAACTCTTAAGATGTTCTTTTTCATGGTATAATCATCTAATGCCTCACAACTCTCATAGCGCAAATGGTTTAATAAGATCCAGTTTACCACTGTGATTCTGGTCTAATTTAATGTTTAAATTGTAGGCAACACAATTAGAATGAAATTATCCTTTGTAATTGACTGAGAATAAACACTATTTCTCAAGAAGACTTTATTTTTTACCATGATGGTAATTATAATTCCTGTACTACGAGCCGAGGCGCAAAATTAATCCAACAGTTGTGCCTATTAATCTTTTAATGACTTAACAAGAAGTAAATAAATGTATTTTGTAGATTTTGAAAAATGAATTGTTTAAAATTTCGTTTTTTATAACGACACCGTTGAAACGCTGGCATAAGTCTCTTTGTATCCCTGAAGTCTAGATCATTGTCTCTAAAAAAAAAAAATCAAATATTTGAGCTATTCTTTTTTTATTGCATTTTCCCAAACCTCATCTCAAACAGCAGCTTTTTCCTACAGATTATAAGCATTGCGCATAATACCTTAAAAGCTCTCATCCACATCTGGAACTATATTTAATCGAGCAAAATATACTTTTTTAGTTCTGGTAGGAGAGAGCAGACTTTTCCTATATTTTTAATAGAACTGGCAGGCTAGGTGGATTGTCTTCTTCATATGATCGTATTTCCATGATAAAAACCAGAGATCTGCAGCCTCTCTCTGGCAAATCTGCCAACAGAGGAGGAAAATTCAAGAAAACAGAGGTAAATTTTTTTGTAATAAAGACCTCATCTGATCAGTCCGAGGCAGGTGGGCCTCATGTGCTTCTGGCTGATGTCACTTCCCATGTGGGCCCCATTTGTCTGCCCACACTGTGGAAACGTGTCACTGTCGGTGAGGCAGGGAGCAATACTCCATGCTTCGTTTAACTGGAAAAGTGTTGAGGCGCGCTGCAGCTCCCTGTCTGTTTATGGTTGTGCCTATGCCTACTTGTTAACATTCCTATGTTAACACATGCGTGTTTGCCTTTATGTGAACTGTAAGTGGACAACAGAGACAGAAATGTTTGGGAAAGAGTTGTTCAGCCTCACTGCCTGTCAGATATCAACCGTCTGTATGGAAATGTTATGACAAGAAAAGCTGCTCTGCACCTGCATCGCTGTAGCCTCTGTTCTTCCGCTCCGAGTTGTGTGCCTGAATCTGTGCAAGTGCTCTTGACTTAGACAAATTAAGAAAAATTCATCAAAATGTAATTAGTGGGAGAGCCATTGATGTGTTGTTGGCCAGGAAATAATTCTACAATTGTGCAAAGGAAGTTGGAGTAGGACTGAGAAGAAAAGGTGGAGGACCCTTAGGGGGGGAGAACCAGCTGAGTCTGTTTGAAGAAGAGAAATGTCTAGACTTTCCTGCTCCAATTTGGACTAAAAGCCGTCTGTTTTAGTCTGGCAACAGTATTTCAGAAAGGTCAATTATTCAGCCAATTTTCGAATGGACACTTAGTAAACCTGCAGGGCAAAGGGCTAAAGGTGGGCTGCTGTTGTGCCTTTGATGACGTGCGCAAATATTTATTTTCTGGCAACATAAGATCCTGAAACTAGCTTGTCTTGTTCTGTCTTGGAAAATCAGCTTTAAGAACAAATTTAACACACCAATTTTCTTGAAATTTTCTCCCTGTAAGTTTCCTACCATTTAGAACAACGATTGAAACTTAACATACTGTTCCTTTTAAAAAATTATCATACCTCTTAGCCTTCTTCACATTTTTGTGCTTTTTCACATTAAGTAGCAGCAAAATGATGCATGTTTTCCAAAGGTTTTCTAAATAAAAAAATTTGCATTCACGTAACCTGAGACACTCGAGTTTTGCTGCAGCTAAAGCTGCCAATTAATTTTAGGACGATTCTCTTCCAGCTTTGAACATGTAGGCACTGAAATATGTGTCCATTGTTCTTTGCAAAACAAAAAAAAAACCTTCAGATTTAGTTGAAGATCATCTGTGATTCCCTATTGGATTTAGATCTGGACTTTAACTAGGTCATTACAACTCAATGTAAGTCATGATATTTAAAAGTCATTAAATTCTGTCTGATCAATATATGTTTTTGTGTATCTGCTTTATCTTTAACAAACTTTTACAGGTTTGTATTATACGAGTTCCCTCCAGAAAATCTGTCCTGCTCAGTCATATAGACATCTGCATTCATTGAACCTTCTGCCACACTGCTGTAATCACACGCCTCAATAGATCTGCCATTTCCTTGTTCTATTCAGAACGTACAGACCAATGCTGATGAATGCCAAACAGCATTCATCATCACTCAGCAGGATGTGACAGGTGGAGTGACAGACCTGATCATCCATGCCTCTTTTTAGCCATGCGTTAAGGGTGCTGCACACATGCAGAAGATGCTTTCAAAGATCGCACGTCCACCTTTCATCGTCATTTCTTTCTTTGTTTGCTGGTTTCTATTCAGCTCAGTGAAAACACCAGTAAATCGCTAAAGTTGTCTGGATCTTTTCTCTGTCATCTACAAAACTCTCACTTGTTCTTTTGTTTCATATTTTGTATGTTATGTTCGATGTATGGTAAGACGAGCACCGGTGCCTTCCTATGCCTACTGATTTTTCTTCCCGACAATTTATTTATTTATTTTTTCATCTACGTAGATGAGCAAACAATGCATAGTGTTTTTCATCAAAAAAAAAAAAAAAAAAACGCATGGAGAAAAGAGAGCCATTTGGGGTTGCGGGGAATATTTCAGACACCACTTGCTTCCTGTCCGTCCAAGTGGACAAAGCTGCGGGGCAGCAGGCTCTTTATCTCAGCCCCACCTGGGGGGTGGGAACAAACCTTTCACTAACACTGGACTGAGAAAAACACAAACCCAGTGGGGAAAAACTGTCACAACTTAACTTCCAGAGTCACAGTGATAAAGTGGGCCTTATTCTTCTTCACTGTTACCTACACATGCTGGCCATCATGGTCAGTCCATGGTCCAGTTGAGCTGTAAAGCTGTGAGAATTCACAGCTGTGAACTGATGTATTGTTTTCAGGATCACCTGAAAACTACTGTGAAACTTAACACAAAAAACCCCGCATACAACATCAAACAGCCGATTTCCTTCAGAAGTCACTTAAATTGTAAATATAGTCCTTCTGTGCTGCATCCCCTAAAATCCTTGGAGGAAGTTGTTCTGGCCTATGTGTAAAACACAAAAGATTGAAAATAGTTACTTCACATCACTGTAAAAGTGCCCTGTATCCCTACAGTGTTGCATCATGCAAAATTATGCACTTTCAATTGATTTGTCACATAAAAATCCCAACCACATATCCTAAAAGTTTGTGGTTGTGAATGTGACAAAATGTGAAAAGGTGCAAAATGTATGAAAAATTTTGCTTGGCGGTTTATTTTCCATCTTTCTTTACTTTAAAGAAATTATTTTTATAAACCAATTAAAGCTGAGGCTGGTTCTTGTTAAAAATTAATTCTTCCTAAACTGCTTCCAGGGTTTAATTTCATAAAACATAAGCAGGACATACAGTGGAAAGGGTTTTCCAAGTTATGATATGTGGGAAGTTGATGTGTTGTACTCTGCATCTAATTAGTTTTGGAGGGAAAAGACAACACATCTGGAATTTTTATAAACTCATTCTCTTTGCCTTTACACCAGCTTGCATACTGAAGGGAATATTTAGGAATTATCAATTAAATGGACTCCCTTAAATAACTTTTTCACTCCTTCATTTACATTTATTGATTTTCCAAACTGGGGTCACTCTGCCTGCTTTTTTTTAAATGCAAGTGAAATACTGACCATGTTTCAATACATAGCATATCCACACTTTAAAACTAATCAATCTCAGTCATGACTCTTAACATCACAGATATTAAAAGTAGCTTACAATCCATATTGCTTAGAAATGCAGTGTTCTAAATAATCTTACAGAAATAATTATGATCATCTTGAGCTGAAATTACCATAATTATCTCAGAAGGTCCTTGGAAAACGGTAAAGTTTAAGAGGAGATCTGGAAAGAAGAGCGACAGCAGAGAGAAAAGGGATTGAAAGGAAAATTAAGAAGAAAAACATCATAGATTCTGGGATGGAGTTGGCACAACATGCCTTCTTCCTGACCTTTAGTGGGTTTGTGTAAATTATAACCCTTATGAAGGAAAATACATAGTGGTTTAGCAAGACGGGGAGAGAGACCACCTCCCCTCCCTTAAATTTCTGGGACTTCAGCCATTTATCAGACCCCCAGATATCTTGTTTTTACTCTTCAGGCGTCATCCTTTATTTTATTTTGCAGATGTTTGTTTCCAAATTCAGTCCTGATTTATCCACTGATACTTTAATGTCTTCATATCAGACTTCTTATTCTGCCTTCCTTCCCCACAATGGAGCCATTTTCCTCTTCTCATGGAGGATACATTTATCATGCGGTTGCCTGAGAAGTGTGGGGTGGGGGGGATCCTGGTGGATCGCTACCTTCCCTGTAGCCCCAGTGGGCTCTCTGTGGGCTGATGCAGACTTTCCACTGAGGTGCACTCATTGACTTGAGGTGTCTGTGGGCGCTCAGCTGCAGCACCCACGCTCCCTAGGCCACAACTCAGGCTGGCAGGCACCCACACAGGCACGCGGCTTCCGCCTGCCTCGTGGGTGACCTTGTTTATATTTGTCTTTTGTGGTGATGCTTACTGTGCTGCAGCGAGCGCAGAGCCACCCAGCCTGGCACACACCAGAATATACCCCTGCACACACACTGGGTCCATTTAGGCTGTAGAGAAGATGGATGGATGGATGGATGGATGGATGGATGGATGGATGGATGGATGGATGAATGACTATAGGGTTCTTTCATTGTCTGGAAATGTTTGGAATTTGATGCCAACATTTCTAGATTTGCAAACTATAGCAAAATAAAACAGAGTCTAAAATATTTATTGAAAAGTCTAGACTCTGATTACATGTATCATTGTTAAACATTGTTTACGTCCTTCCAGTGTGTTTGTCCTGGTTTCTCTTTTAAAGCCTCACCTCTGTAGAAACATCTTCCATAAATTTGGCTTGTGGAAGATTTATCGATGAATCTGGAAGCATGAGCCTGAAAGAGCTGGAAGTTTTGAAAAAAAAAAATGTGTATGTACCTTGTAAATACTTAAACCGTATTGATGGTCCAGATGGATGCATTCCAGTTTTTAGCGCCTACAATGAACATTTACTCATCATAACAATACAGATCTAAATCTTTATAATGTTTCACAGATTAGACAGAGAGTGACCATTTACTGTACCAGAATCTATTTGTTTTCATTCATTCTTTTTCTTTATACTTTAATACGTATATGTTTATTAAAACACTTTGGCTTTGCTTGTTTTTGATGGATACACATAATAAAACTGGCTTGCCTTAATTTTTGTTGCTTTGCAATAATTTTGTTCTCTGTCCTCAACTAATACCATATTAGACAGCTTTTAAACATTATTTTATATATTTATTAATTTGATCATTTTCATGAATGCTTAAACATAAATTGTCATGAATTGAAAGGTTGATTTTTATACCACCAGTTCAAGATCCCAAAAAGAAAAAAATTCCTATTCGATTATAAAAACGCGTAGAATTGACTACACCCTTACATCCTTACACTTCAGGCATTGGGTTGTTTTAAAAACACTTCAGTGTGACTCATCAGATTGAACATATTAGTCGACAAGGGATGGAAAAATATCTGAGCTCTAGTAATCTCCACTAATGTATAACAAGTATAGTGTTCAGATTCTTAGGCTTGTTTCAGAACAAATCTGAGAATCTGTTTGAACGCCATCAGTTCTGACTTGTCAGGCGAAATAAACCAGCGCTCTAATTACCAGACAACAACCTTTAAAGCAATCATCCTCATCCGGCTCTGGTACTCATCCACCGCGTCGCCACTAATCAGGACTCAAACACCTGCTAGTGTCCAGGCTCTCCCTGCAGACAGGATTTAAAGATCAGCGTTTAGTGTTTGAGTTTAGCAATAATCTCTCTCTCAAACACAGCCTCTCCCTATGGGGGTCCAAGCAACAAGAAAACAAACAGGTGTTTGTTGGCCAGAAATGGATGCCTGAGGCAGGGGTCAGAGTTCAGCTGGCTTCGGCCCTCTGGCAGCATTAGGATGGGAGGTGGTCATTATGTTCTGCCAATGAATGTTTCTGCTTGGGCTTGCTGTTGAAAGGAGACCGAACCGCCTCATTTAGACTCCATGCTTGCACCATTTGCTCTCTCAAAAGAATAAATTTGATTCAGGCTGTTTTTCTTATCTTCATCGTAACAAATATCTGAATTGGAGAAACAATAATCAACACAGTAAAAAGGCAGCTTGCTTAATTATCATATTGAGCTGAAAAATCTACTGGGCCTTGCAAAAGTATTCATACCCTATTTTGCTGCTCATTATTGATTTGTAAAAGCAGTAAAAATAGTAAAGGGGTGAAAACAATTTTTAGGCGCTGTAACAAAGTCTGGTAAGGTTCCATGACTATGATGGTTTTTCAAGGAACTATACCCAGAGATCTCCATCCTCTGCATAGGGAGAGGATGGAAATCACAGTATTTATCTCACAGACACTCTGAGTACATACTGTGATGAAAAGGATTACAAGCACATAATCTGTGCCTGTCACCACCCTTCACTCCCTGCAGAGACAGTCAGAAAGAAATATGTTAAACTAATTTCACTTCATAGGAGCCAGATTTGCAGTCCCGGGAATTGATTGTGTTTTTGGTGCTGCTACCTGTTTGTAAAAGGCTTTTTTCCCCTCTTTGATAAAAATATGCCCACCCACGTTAAAGCAAAAGCTCAAGCTCATTTTGAGATTACACAGGAGCTCCAGCCACAAACACAGTGGAATCTGCAGATGTGTATACATTGCATAGTCGTGATGCAAGTCTAGTTTGAAAGTTATGCAGGATGTGTACACAGCAGTGTTTGATGGATGTCTGCTGGAGTATTGAGGGATGTGTAGAGATCCTGAATTGTTGAACCAAAAGGCTTTGGAGAGAGTTTCCAGAGTGCTACTCCCATGATATAGGCATTACGCCTCTGCGTCTGCACTTTGCACTGCAGTTTTTTTTTTTTTTGTGTGTGCCATTGTAGCTGTTAAACGTTTCTATGTTATTAGGAAAAAGTCAGATGGAAAAACAATAAGGAGAAGAAACACCTAATTAAACTCGCCCACTGTTATTGCTTTCCCCTCCTGCTGAAAGGAAAGATTAGCGATGCCATGGTGTAGTGTGTGTCGTCCTAATTCAGCTGTTGATCAGGGGAATTTGGGTTGTAATTTTGGTTTTGTTTCCATCAGATAACTCCCAAGCTTTGATCAGGAACAGATTCATACATGGAGCAAATGCCTCATGTGGTTTTTATTACGTATTTAGATCAAATCTTCAAACCTTTGAACACAACTGTAGCTTTTATGTTTTAGGCCTTTTTTTGTGTTTAGCAATTGTTGTACGTTGAACAGTTGTAGTTATTAAAGGGGATTAATAGCACCCTAAAATGTTCACCTGACCTTAACTTAATCCTGCATTACTACTTGGCAACATATCACAAACAACCATAGATCACTCCTTCAGCTTTACTTGGTGTGCACATATTTGCGGATAGTGCAAGTGTGTTTCTGCTGCGTTAGCAGAGACTTTGCTGATCTGGTGAGATGCAGGAAAGCTGAGTGGTATTGTTTTAATTATCTGGGATGTTTCTGCAGAACAGACCCCACGCAGTGGCTAATTTAATTGGGAGCGACTTTATCAGATAAGATCCCCTATTGTTGTAATTCCAGTGTGTTCATTCGGGGATGCTGTAAGTTGTGCATCCTTTACAGAAGTTCAGTTTTGTTTTCAGGTTTTTTTCTGATGAGTCTCCTTTGCAAGACGATCCTCCTCGACCGTGTGGTACTTACAAGCAGTGATTATGCAGCTCAGTTGCTGCATTGTGTCATTGCAACTGAGATCTCTCCTATTATGCCTTCTGACAGAATGCTGATTTCAGTAAATATGGGTTTCCTTTTCAAGCTTTCTATGCCTTGAGGGTTTTTTTTTTTCAGCTTTTCTAGCCTGTAAAAGTGCTTACACAGTTATATGTAATAAAATACGCTATGAAAATGCAGCAGAACTGTAAACAAGCAATCGGATTTTAGACAACTCGGAAACAAAGCCAGCACCCCAATTACTTTTACTTGCATTTTTTTTTTTTATGTTTTGTTTTGTTTTGTTTATTTTTTAATCTTTGACTTAAATGACTGGCTGAAAATTGTGAGGTTTAGGGATCCCGGCAAATAACAAAGCGCTATATGAATACCAAAGGCTTTTAAAACAGGCCCATTTACAATAGTTTTATGGTTTAGTTGTCATAAAATTAAATGTGATAAATCAGTTTTAGTTTTTATGTTTGCAGTATTGTAAAAACTGCAAACAGCTTTTACAATACTGTTTGCAGTGTGTTGCAATGTAGCAACACACAAAGATTGCAAAGAATGGCACCCTACTAAGATGAGGCTTGTGAGGTAATAATGAAAAGTATGGATGTACTGATAAAATTTTTTTGTTTTGTGTCTGGTTTTTTTTCATTACTTTTATCTGATTCAGATTTTTCTTTCAGAGCTGCGAAAAAATCTAAAACTAAGTTTTATGGTTATTTTACAACAGTTTGAAAACAAAAGAAAAATCACTGCACTATTCTGCAGTAGTGCTACAGCTAGTTATCAGCTTGCTTGAGATGATTAGCATTAACACAGCATCTCCTGGGAAGTGTTAAAATGTACCTTAATGCAAAGATTTCCAAAGGGTTGCAAACATTTCCAAATTCAGCATGTTCGATGATGTCAGTTGAAAGCCAAACCAGATTAAATAGAACAACTTTTCTCTAATATGTTCAGCCTTACTGTTATCTGCTTAAGGTTTTGCTCCCTCTGGATCTCACTGTCTGATAAAACGACAGGTATGTCTTGACATCCAGTAGAAATTAAGGTTTCCGCTTATGTTCTATCAGCTTTCTGTAACTTTATTTTTAAAACTTTTCTGAAATAGTTAGCTTTTAGTCTTCCTCACTTAGTAAGAACTTCCACACCAAAGACTGTTGTAGTGTCTGGTACAACAGATTTATGAATTTCACATTATTTTGGAGTTTCTGATCAGGTCTGGTAAATTCTGGTCACCAGCCGCTTTAACACCTCATTTATTATATATATAAAAAAAAAAAACTGTGAAAATGGTAAAAAAATTTTTCCCAAATTCATCTACCTATGTAGATGTAAGTAAATGAAAGAATCACAGAATCACAAGCTTCAATTGTTGTTGGGGGAAAAAAAGGGCTATTATTGTAACAGAAGACTGATAATTATCAGAAGACTGATAATTCACCAAAAATCCAAAGTTCACTCTACACTTACCTCTGCTGTTTCTGACAATACAAACCAATCCAAAATCTGCTTCATCTTCCATAATCATAATCAGACTGTATCTTATTTGTTGATGTTAGTTTAATGCATCAGTCCTGTTAACAAAATGAATGTGTTTTAAGTTTTAGACTCGGTTAACTGCTGCTTCTGCCAGCCTTATGGAGCTTAACAGGATCTTTACGCATGCTTGGTGCAGACTAGAGCTCCGTGCACTATCTCTAATTCTTGTGCACTCCTCTCACCCGTTATAACCTCTCTCCGGCAAGCCTCAACCCTTTTCATTAATACCATATTACTCATTTGCTTATGCTTTCCTAAATAAGTAAAATCCACCCACTCACCATCCATCCATTCCTTCGAAATGACACATGTTTGGTGCTTTCCAAGATATGACAGGTGTTTCTATTTAGTTGTGTTTTTTTTTATTTCTGCACTAACAAACGCACACACCTACTTGACACCTCGACAGCTGCCCCCTCAGAGCCTGTCATTGGGACGTTTTCAATGAGAGATAAAGTTATCAGTGCACGTGGCCCTGCTTCAACTCAGCCTGCAGCAGCACCCTTCCCCCCCTAATCGGTCCTCCCATTTCATCACTCCACCTCTTTAATTGTCAGATAATTCTTTCCATCTGCTGCTTTTTATTGTACATGATTTCGTAGATGGTTACCTTCCAACTTGGCTTCCTTATTTATGGTAAAACAAACTTTTCCAAACCATCATGATTTAGAATATGGACCTTTTAACTTGAAGTTCCTATTGGGGTTTGATGGTCTTTGTGATGTGGTTTTCTGGTTCAGTTGTAGAATCAAAATATTACAACAGATAAGCAAACAACCTTCATTTTGCTGAAGCAAAAGTAAAATAAATGCTTTATATACTATAAATAAACTTGCACTATAAAGTCACTCTGTACTTGGTTTTAATTTATTTCATACCACAGTTTGTGTGGTAGCTGACCCCACCTTTTTAGGGGTCCTGATTTATTAAATGAATGCATTCTACTCAGAGTAGTTGCAGGAAAAGTAGGTTTACCCTTATTAAACTGATCACATTTTTAAAGAAACTATAACTAGTCATACGCTAGCTACAGGTATCAAGATATACCAGCGTAATAAAAAATAAAAGTCATGGTTTCAAAAGTGTTAAAATCTTCCATTATACAGTTTCTGTGGGTCAAACTGTTTTTAATATTCCAGAATTGCAAAACTGTAGTTTTGTATGAATATATATCACTGCAGAGAAGAAATCTGTTTTTAGTTTGCAGTCACTAATTATTCATACTTAATGTGTGCTTACGTTTCTGTAAATTTGTCATGCAACAATAAAGCAATTATTTAATCAAGATAATTAAAATTGAGTACATTTCAGCTTTCAATGAAAGATGGCCATTGTTTAATATAAGCCACTGTATCTGCAATGATAGTGGTGAGGTAAAAGTCCATGAAAACAAAAATAACACTGCTCTACCTTGATAGTTACTAAAAGAGGTGAAACTGAATCAGATGCCACATAAACTCACCAACAAATCAAATACACCGCTATGTTAGACCCAGACAGGGCCCCATAAAGCTCACTGGTACACGTTTAGGGCTCCATTAATCTTTTCAATGCATTAACACACAACTAATTCATAATGTCCTGCAGCATTTTAAACTTAAATGTCAGTCTGCATTGTACTTGAATCAGAAATGACTGAAGAAGACTATTAAAAGTACATTCTGGTAGAAAAATCTCTGTGATGCATTTGTTTTTATATTTAATAATCTTGAGCATGTGAAATGAATTGCATGTGTGCCTGTCAATGAATGCTGCCAGAAACTAACCAAAGTCAAATTCTTCCTCTGCTTTCCATTCCTGTTTTTCTTTCTTTTTGACTTCTCATCTTTCTCTACTCTGTGCCGTTTTCCTTTGCTGCAGCTGCATTCAGGCCATCTGCTGGCACACACTGGCAGCTATATAGCTTGAGAGGAACCGGTGGCACACCACCCTTCATCCATTATTATTAGTTCCTCAGAAAGATTTAGATGGAGGGAAGGTGGAATGTGCCGAGAGCCAAAAACTGGAGCCAGAAAATCTGATTCCAAAAACAAAGTGGTGCTATTTTTTTTTCTTTGCTCAGCTTTTCCCCCCTCTATTTACTTGTTTTTGCCTTTCTTTTTTAGAACAGGTCATCACAGAACATAAATGCAAAGTCATAAAAGTATAAATCTTCTTCATTTAGTAAAATAAATGCTTAATGTATTGAAACATTTGAAAACATTTTTTTTCATTTTTACTTCCCTGAATAGTTATATATTTTTTTAAAATATTGCAGATGTGGTTTAGATTGTATTCTTTCATACTTCATAATTAGCTGGATGCTTCACTTTGCTGTTTTTTTCTGTAACTTTTTTCACAAAGTATGGAGTATAAACAATCATTTCTATAGCTGAAGAGTTGGTTTGAGGTTACGGAAAGGTCAGCTGTGCTGCAGTGGACTAAAAAAATGGGCCAGTGAGTGGAGGGATGATGGACTTAGGGGTTTAGAGAAAATACAAAAGCCGCTTATTACCTGGCCAGTGTGCATAGATTTATGGCCCACAGTTGCTTCTTCTTTAGACGAGAATAGTAAGGAGGTGAAGAAAGAATATTGTAAAAGAAATGTGTAATTAATTTCACGATGACTTTTAGTCAGCAGGAAACTCGTCCCTTGAACCAGTTATGGTGATCTCTTAGCGATGTCGTATGAATTTAATGTGAGATTTGATGCTAAGTTGAAAGTTGAGTCCCAGAGGCATGAATTATCTAAAAGTTCAACAAAACAAAGAATAATACACTAAATAAACTAAAGAAGGAACAGAAACAGACTAAAGAATACAAACAGTCCCTTTGTGTTGGACAAAAGCATTCTTGATTTGTTTGCACAATCTTTATATTTGTTTTTTTCTCTTACTTTGTCTGAACTATTAGACACAATCGGCTTACGGGTCTTGAAAAAGTATTTTCTCCCTGTCTGTGTTGAGATTTAGCTCACATTTGAGTGTTTTAGATCATTAAACTGATTTTTATATCAGAGTGTATGTACAAAAAAGCATTTTTCGAATTTATTTTATTTATTAAGGAGAATATTTCATTAGTTTATTAGCAGTTGTTGCTGTCAATCATTTGCAATAAGTTAAAGTCAGTCTTTCTGCACTCATAGATCTCAGCCACTTTGAATTATGTCCTTGAATGTCTTTAGATTGGGACATGTGTTGCTTTTCTAGATCTTTTAGCCTGCTTCATACTGTTGAAAAAGTCCTCTGTATGTATGTAATTTCTTGATTCTATAAGTTAGGTAGTAATCAGGCCTGAGACAGGGTAAGAAAACTTGCATCAAAAAGGCCTAAACACAGTTAATTAACGATTTAACTTAATAGTCTCGAATTGCTTCTACGGAACCAAACCTAGTCAGAGGACAAAGACATCCTTTACTAAAAGTCCAGTTTGAAGTATCCCAGGTCACACCCAGAAGCTTTTATTCTTCCCTCATGGCTAATGATGACCAATTAGTTTCAGTATATTAGAGGGGTCATAATAGATTGGCCGAAAGGTAAATTTTACAAGCATCTTGGTAGGCAGGGAAAGTTTAATTTAGTGATATCATTGAGTGGATTTGTTGTATCTCGTAATTCACCAAAATACGTATTTTCTCTGACAAAATGAACAAATTTTGCCAGCATGTGCTGCTTTATGGGTTTGTGTTGTTGGCATGGAAGATCACACAACACCTCCAAGCTATGGGAAAAATCTATATTCATGTTTTTCTCTTATTTGTGTGTGTTTGTAGATCCTACATCCATCCCCTCCCAAACTCCCTATAAAACACCTGGGTGGTCATCCTGTTCAGTACAGGAGTCTGCAAACAATGTTCACTCAGTTGGTTTATAGCAATCACAATGGTTACATTCACTTAATACCTTAATCTGAATGTTTTTAATTATATTCTTTTACTTCCATTTTGCCTCCAGCTTAGGCGTAAGTCCAAGACCTTCTGTTTACAGTTCTCGTCATAGAGCAATGTGGGTTGTATTTGTTTAGGAAAACCACTCACTGCTGGAGAGAAAGAGGTAAAAAAAATATTGTACATTTGTGCTTTAAGATGTTGGCATTTAATGATTTATACTCTTGAAAAAAAGAAACCTATAGTTGCAAAAATCTGGTTGTTTTTAGCAAAGGAGGGGGAGACAGGAAATGATGTAGCTGTTGTTTCAGTGTAAATTTAGTTATGTTCAGCACCTTGCAAAGGTTTGCATACCCCTTGGACTTTTTCACATTTTCTCACATTATGGATAATGTTATTTTCTGGAACATTTTTTATCTTTTTACTTTAATTTTAACAGTAGTGCATGATTTTGAAGTGGGAAAAAAAACTATTCCTAATTGTGTTCATCCTTAAATAACTTCTAGTGAAACCAATTGCATTAAGAGATTTTCCACAAGCCATGCAGTTGATAGAGTCCCTGATGTAGTTCCAGTGAATTTGGTATAAAGCATTAACTCATGGGAGACTGACCTGAAGAAAACTCTGTCATGATGCGCTATTTTGTGTGAGTCTATGATATAAAATCTCATTGAAATACATTTATGGTTTTAATGAGAAAGAAAAGGTGGAAAAAGTCCCCAGTGGTATGAGTATTTTTTGCAATGTCTTTCCTGCTTCCTTGTCTTTTGACACGAGCTTTGCTTTTTTGTGTCATAGTTGTAATGTAAGCTGGTAAAATAAATGGATTTTGTAGCTCCTGTTTTGTATTGTATTTTCTGAAATGGGCCAAAATAGCTTCTGTTTCTATAATTGCTCAAACTATTTCTTGTCATTTTTCAGTTACCTCAGTGGAAAATTCTAGTAGAAGTAGGAAATAGAGTGCCAGCTAAGAAATGGCGAGCGCACTAAGTGATAGCTTGTTTGCTTTCAGAGTGACTTTGAGTGATTGTCAAGGCATGTTAAGGCATCTCCAGAGTGTTTGGAATAGGTTGATTCAAGAATAGGCTAACTAAACTTTTTTCACAAGCATGAAAGGAGATTGTTGGAATTTCATGTTTAGAAGTGGATTTATTTGTTTAAGTAACTAGCTTTAGACATCAGTTTATGGATTTTGGCACTTGAAACTGTTTGCATGGGTTTACTTTAAAATTCACATTTTCACAGCCAAAACATGTTGATGAGTGATATATTGCTATTTTATACCTGCTTTTGGATTTTTCTTCCCTTCTTTCACTGCACACCCCCTCCTGTTATGACTTCCTCTCGCTCTAAGTGATGGCGTAACAGAGAAGTTAATGACAAACACATTCCCTACATTCCCACCTTCCCTCCCTCCTAATATGAACCATCCGTTCAATGACCAGACTCTAAATACAAGGGGAAAAAAAACACCAAAACTTACTTTTAGGTATTCATTTAATGTAAATATCACTTTTTTCCATTTATACAAATAAGCTCACACAATAAAAATAAAAAAGCAATACGCAATAAAAAAATTTCCTAAATAACAAGGAAAAAAATGACACATTGAAAATACTTTTGGCTATTCTCAATGTTATCTAATTTACAGACAAATATTCCAGTTTGCTACTCTTGTTTTAAAGGCTTTTGGGTTTGTGTACGATCAGTGAGGGAAATACTACGGGTAAGTAAAAAGGCAGTCACGGATGTGTCTTTGGTGCGTTTGCCTACAAATAGTCATTGCGGCTCGGGGTACGCCAACGCATGCGGGCATATAAAGGAAGTAAATGATAGCAACTCGATGTCTGTTGTTTTTGTTTTCACAAGAAAGAACATGTAGTTGGATTATCACAGTTGCTTAAACAAACAGTATTTACTATCATTCTTTGCGTAAGATTCACAGATACGGATCTTGGCTCTCTCTGGGTCTTTTTGATGATCTTCCAGTGGATCTCTACAAATCTAATTTTGTTTTCAAACAGTATTGACACCAAATGACGTTTGCATAGTGTGGCTAGATACAAGCATGCACAGCTGGTGTCTCCTCTGTCAAAAGGTAACAGCTCATATCACGCCATCGAGCATGCTATTTTTACTCAAATGAAACAGTACATATAAACTGTTTGCTTTGCTCATTTTACCACCAGACCATTAACTGTGTTGTACTGAAGTTGTCTTAAACAAATAGCTGAGTTACCTTAAAATGAGATATAAACAATAAATAAAGTCATTGGAGACTTATGTGATGAATGTTCAGCAAAATAAATGTCATAGCTGTTTAAAAACAGTGCATTGAACATAGAATTACAAGACCTTCAGTCCTTTCCTCTGTACCTTGTAATCCTGCTTCTCTTCTCCTCTTTATAATGGGGGGATTTAGTCTTGATTTGTTCCAGACTCCCATCTACTCAGACTGTCTGATATTCTGGGGGTAAAATCCTATGACTGACTTTACTGGTACCAAATGAGTTTTAATCTTCAAAGATTTTAATCTGATGTTTCGTCTGTTAGTCACAAGAGGTGAGTTGAGGGTAGAGGGGAGGCTATGAAGGTTTTTGATGGGTTTTAACATCACAATATTTAACAATAATAAAAAAATACAAGTATTTAAAAAAAAATGTTTATAAAACAATTTCATCCAAATAAAGCAATATAACCATCAGTTATGTTCTCT
Source organism: Girardinus metallicus (assembly GCA_903067095.1). Taxonomy (NCBI): domain Eukaryota; kingdom Metazoa; phylum Chordata; class Actinopteri; order Cyprinodontiformes; family Poeciliidae; genus Girardinus; species Girardinus metallicus. The sequence continues at coordinate 61,164 of CAEGAE010057905.1, forward strand.
GTACAACTTCATTTGGTGAGTTAAAAGATCATTCACAGCATACACTGATCCCTTCTGGTAAGTACTGAAAAGTTTGCACCGCGCCTCAAATCCAACTACTGAGACTGTTCACGCTGCTTTCTGTGTTGGGGAACGGCAGTACAAGCTCATTTCAGTGCACATGCAGTGCACATAAAAGAGTGCATGAGCTTTTTAAGTGTCAATTGCAGCCAAAAACAATAGTCTCAGTATCACAGCATGTTGGTTGATAGACATAGTAGCATTTAGCATAGAAACACCATCGGTGTGCTCTAAAGTCCAAGCATAAAGTGTTACCATGTTTTAGTCTCTTCTTGGACAACCACAGAGCAGTGAGTTGATAGTAAGTCCAGCTTTTTTTTTTGCTGATTAGTTGCCTGATTCTGTGTCCTCCACTTTCAACCAGCAGACCTTGCTCTATATGTTCTGATTATTCCACCTGGCAGGACACAGCAGAGGAAATACAACTCATCTTTTAGACATAAGTCATCAAGGCCTGCTGTCAAAAGTAAGGCGGCTTGTGCGTGGACATATTGTTATTTGATGAACAATGGTCTTGTATTAATAACACTTCATATTCCAGACTACTTGTTTGGACAGAAGGTTCAGGGATCATAAGTTGTGGCTGCTTGTGAAACAGTGCTCCATTATCCAAACCGGCTTTAACTCCATCCATCCCCAACTGGGAGGTTTCACAATCTAGATCCAGGTGGGTCTTGGCTCTCCTTCTCCGAAGAAAGCAAACCATTGCCACTGCTATCGCTATGAGGAATAGTAGTATCATAATAGCATATGCAGGCACAAGCAAAGTGCCTCCATATGCACTGGTGTCAATTTGTGCACCAGTGCCAGGAGATCCAGGTTTAGTATGAGCCTGAGTGCAAACACTCTCAGCATCATTAGCAGCACCTATAGGACTGACACATACGTTGTAGGTGGAATTGGGTTTCAAACCTCGAAGTGTGTACTCTTGGAATGTTATTGGAAGGTTGAGTGGAATTGGTCTGCGGTCCGGTCCAGAGAGGTTTCTGTAGGTCAGACGGATTCCTCTGATGTGAGACCGCATTTTAACATAGCGATGAAGATCTATCAGAATTGATGTGGCTGTCGCTTGATGTGAAGTGATGTCTGGTGTCTTTGTGACGATGGTGGACTTGGATGGAACAGCTTCAGTTGGATAAGTTGAAGAGCGGCTCTGGATTTCACAAAATTGTCCAGATGTGCCATCTGGACAGGCACAAACAAATGGCCCACGGAGAGTCCACTGACAAGTGCCTCCATTGAGACAAGGATACTTGGGACAGAACTGCTTTTCTTCAACTAGGTCAATACTGCTGCTGCTTGGAGATGCAGGGACAGAAGGCAGAGGAATATCACCACCTTTGCTAGGTGTCTTTTCACTTGCTCTGGGGACTTGGATAGGTCTGGTAGTAGTTGGTAATGTGGTAACAGGAGCAGGCAGGGTGGTAGTTGTAGTTTTGACAGTAGTAGTCGTCATTGCAGTTGTGGTTGGGCAGCCAAAATCTCTTGTTTCCAGTCTTTCTAATACTTTTCCAGAACTGATGGGTGGAAAATGACAGCGTGTCTCCTCTGTTCTCTCCAGGGTGATGCTCTGCGCTCTAAGCCATTTTGGGAACCATGCTAGGTTGCAAAGACAGTTGAAGGGATTTTCAGCAATTGCTAGTTTTTCTAAATGGGGGAAGAGCTGGGAAAACTCCTCAGGAAGGCCTTGTATATTGAGACTGCTTATGTCCAGCTCTGTTAACTCACCAAGGTTTTGCAGGTCCTCAATCTTTGGAGGACCCATTGGGTTGCCAGCAAGATTGAGATGAAACAGGCCTGGTGTCTCTTTTAGTGCTGAGGGGAAAGACTTAAGTTTGTTTTCTGAAATGTCCAATTCATGAAGATTCTTTAAATTTCTCATGAGCTCATTATTTAGGCTGGTAAGTCCAACACCACCAAGTCTGAGTGACTCCAGGTTGGGGGTCTGGAGCTTGGAAGTATTTAAAGAGGGCAAGACATTAAAACGCAGGTCCAGCAGTAGTAGTTTGGGTAAGGAGAGGAGGGGCAGGGTTGTCAACGCATTACCTTGCAATTTGAGTTCCAGAAGGTTCTCCAAGCCATTAAATGCAGCTGGATGGATCTTCTCTATATAATTGCTATACAAATAAAGGCGCTCCAGCTGCGGCATTCCATGGAAGCATTTTTCTGAAATGTAGGTGATCTGGTTGGATGACAAGTCTAGATTTTTTAAAGAGCTCAATGGCTCAAACACTCTTTCAGGAAGATCAGTCAGTTTGTTTTGACTCAGATCCAGCATTTCCAAGTTAAGTAGTCCATTGAAGTCCTCAGCTGTAATGCCTTCAATCCCATTTGCAAACAGGAAGAGGTTTTTGGTTGATGAGTCCAATTCGCCAGGAATGGTAGAGGAGCGTCTTCGGGAACATAAAATGCTCCCAGAAATGGCGCACAAGCAATCCTGTGGACAGTTGCTGGAAAGGAGGCCATCAGGAAGAATGAGGAGGAGCAGAAAGGACATCAATGGACTGAGAAAGACCTTCATGGTGCAGAATCTCTCTCGGGCCATGCTTTGCCTAAGACAAGAAAAGCAAACACAGTTAGCAATTGGGCTCTTAGAAATATTCAGTATAAAAGAAAGATAAGGAAAGCCTTAACATAACTTTGTAATTAGGCAAAGGCAAGTTTAATTTTGTCCACTCTGAGTACTAAAAACCTTGCATTTAGGACCATAATCAAAGACTTCTGACTCCAAGAATAGAGCCTTGTGATTTCTGCTTTTAGATTCAGAAGCACAACACTGATTTGTGTCCATGGTGACACTGGTCTTAGTCAAAAATTACATATATACTTTTCTTAACTTAGTTTAGTTCTCTAAACCTCAAAAATCTGTGAAACTGGTAAAAGTAACAATTAACATTCTGTTCACTCCAGTTTTGTTTTGTCATACAAAGTCACTGTTGAGTGGCTGCATGAATTGCATGTAGCAAAGCATCCGCCAATGATTTATGTGTAGCCTACTAAACATGAAGAAGAGCTGATAGTCTGGAACTGCCTTCCCACGTATAGGTGCAAGATAAACATTTGCCGTGTCATCCAGACTGACTTCCTGTTATAGTTGCCAAACAAGTGCCTCTACAACATTAAGGGTTGAAATATACTGATAAAGATGAATAGATTTTAAAAAAGATATATTCCCATGCTTTAAGCCATTTCACCTGAGTCCGAGCTTTTTAAAACAAATGCTGAAGTGGAGTGTCAGCACGCTACTTCAAAGGATGATGGAAAGGAGAGGGGAATAGGAATGAGGGGGAGATAAAGAAGAAACCAGTTTCAGATAAGTCTGTGTAGCCATTTATCATTCAGTGCTATCAAGTGAGACAAGCATGCAGGAAGAAGCAACATGTATCCGCTGAACATCTCCCAAAAGTAAAAGAAAAAGATAATTAAATGCACTTTTGCTTTGTTGCCACAAAGTGACTCTGAACGTTCCTATCCCAACTAAATTTTTTTAACAATAAGGACTTCATTTCCAAACCTATGTAGTTACATTTATGGTATGTTGTATGTTGTACAGTTTGAACACTATAGGGAATTTGGCAGGCTTTAAAAGGTGCAGTTGTTGCCTGCACAAAGTCTCTTTGTGCAGACTTTGCCAAACACCTCGATAGCACCCAACTTTTGGAACCAAGAATCTTATACAGAGTACAATCAGAACATTGTGTTCTCACGACTCACGACTGAAGCAACCTATTTCATCAGAAATTTTAAAGGAAATGTTCACCCATCCCTCTTTTTATGTGGTAACGGTTTCATTTCCATTTCCATATGTAAATATTTACTTCAGAAGCATGTTAATACTACATGGAAATTCCTCATGAGGTACAAGTCAGCTAGTTTATAGACAAGATTATTCTCAATTTTGTTTCTTTGTTCTGTTAAGTATTGAAAAAATATAATGTAAGGTTTGATGTTTCTTTTTCATGTATCTCATTTTATAGAGAACAATCCAACATTGAAATAAATTTGTTTATGGAAAACCTTGTTGAAAAAGTAATGACAGCATCTGATGGCAATAGCTTGCTGCTGGCTACAAATGAATGAGCAGCAGAGGTGAAGGGTTGCAGTTAACCCATAATTTACACTCAGGGGCCTGCAGGGGTTTGTGTTAAACAGAATTCTATAATAGTCGTGTTTCAGAGTGAGTAGATCAAGAAGAGTCCAAAGTAGCAGCATTTTATTTGCTTGTTTTGGGAATTAAAGTTGTTTTTGCTATAAAAACTTAATTCAAATCTCACTTGCCACCAGACTGAATTTAGTAGAAATGAGGGATTATGAAATAATTTGTTATTGATCTTATGGAAATTAAGAAATCTCAAAACCAGAAGCCAGGGGAACAGGGAGAATCAAACAACAGCTAGATAGGATGCTTGTTTTCTTAAACCTAAGAACTAAAGCAAAACCATACCAATATTCTGGGCAAAAGGAAAGTGTCCAGAGCCAGAATACACAGCAACATCAAGCAGCTTTAGAAAAGCAAAAGCACCACAAGGATAAAACCGAGAATATTTCCCTTAAAAATAATCATTGTGGTATTTCTACCGCTGCTTCCTCAGGGATAGAATGTTTATTTAAGTGTGCCTCACTCCAAACTGGGCCAGGCACATCTGATAAAACCCAGCGGAGGAGAAACTGTGGCGGAGGTGGACGGGGAGGGATTCGGCCCGATCTCAGATAAACTGGAACTTGAAAGGTTAGATTCTGCTGTTGTCTTTTCTCTTTGGCTGCAGCAGACCCGTGCTGATCGGCAGCTCAGATACGGCGCAGCTGGGACATTGCTGCTGTGGTGAGTGATTGCTGTGAGTGGAGGTGCAGAGAGAGATAGTAGAAAGGCAAGTTGTAATCCCGCACATAGTGGAGGAATGCCCCCCTCCTGACTTGTCGTCCTCCTTTCTCGACTTGTAATTTCCTTTTCTCTCCCCTGCGCACTTGAAACATTCCTGAGGCAGGCAGTTTGGGAAAAAAAGTGATCTTGGCTCTGTGGTTGGCTTTTTAAGATTTGCAGGAAGCTTTTTGGGGGTTTATAAACAAAGGATTGGATTCATTGCAGATCCATTAAAATCTGTTGGTGAATCTGACATTGTTTGGTTTTATCAGAAGAAAAACTTGTTGGCAGGTGAACATGTAGGCCTGAAAATGTGCCAAAGCTTTGAATTACGGCACATGTGAATTTCTTCGTGTTGCTCAAAGTGACAAACATAATTCAGCACTTTGGAAAACTGAAGAGGCATAAGAGATAATCACATTTCCCCTCTCCTATAGCTCTCTTATTATCCAGCAGAGATAAGAGCAGGTTTCTGTCAGCAGGGCCTCAAATTCAATAAGGTCTGACTTTGGAATGGTGAAGTGGGCTTCAGCAATTAAATCCCAGCAGCCCAGCAGGCTAAAGACAGGGTCAAGAGTCCCTGTCTTTAGGGCTGAAGGCTAACGACAATGTGTGGACAAGTTGGGCCAGAGACGAAACGAGCGAATGATGCTGGCTGACAGTTCTGGATAAGGCTGCACACAGCAGATTAGATACTCCCATCAAAGAGACTTTTTATTTCAGTGAGCTTATCTTTTCACAGGAAAACAGCTTGTGGTATGTGCATTATGTGCATGATCTACGTCGTCCCTGTCCCCTTCCACCTCCAGCAACGTCTTTGCCACCAGATGGATTCTGTTATCCACAATCAAGCAGAGTTATCCGTCAACATGACAAAAGGGCCAATGGAGAATTGGAAAGGTGAAGCAACTGTATCTGAGTAAAAAAAAAAAGATCACTTGAGAAGCAACATGAGGAAGAATAGAACCGACACATTTAGCACAGATTTACGTGTAAAAATGCCATGTTACTGTCAGACTGCCGATGCACGGAGACTGATGTGTCTTTTATGTAGAGCTTTACTTCTGGTTGTACATGTCAAACTGTGTTAGATAATGTTACCCTATGGAAAGATGAGATGGTCAGAATAACTGAAGTTGAAAAAAACTATTGGCTGACTTTCAGTTTTATGCTTGTAAAGACAACCAGACAGCAACCATCTAATTAAACAGAAAAAAGATCTCTAAATATGTGTTCACCAGCATAACTTTGCATCAAGGTCTATCAAGTAAAAGGAACAAAAATGAAATTTTACTATCAGCATATTAATAGTCACACTTAAAATGTCACTGAGAAAGCTCATCCCGAAGCTCCTCTGATCGCTGCGTCTGTAGAGGTTGGACTGGGATTAAGGCCTCCAGTTTTTCCACAATGTGCACAAACAACAGATTTCAGTCTGATCCCGAGATAAGATTTAGCTTCAAAAACAACTTTAGCAGGTCTTTATTGGGTATGTATACCCCTTGAATACTTTTGCAAGGTAAAACGCTTAAACCTTATTTCATTGGGATTCCCTGTGCTAGTCCAACAATAAGTAGTTCACGATTGCAAAGTGGAAGTACATATTTTTTAAGAATCAAAATGTAGCCTGGCTTTTCATTGCTGACCTGCTTCACTTTATCTACTGAATAAAAACATCCCCACACCATGATGCAGCCACCCCCATGCTTCCCCATGTTTCAACATGTGCAGTGTTAATTTTTTGCCACATATAATATGATTTTGCATGCAGATGGTGTCATCTAAGTAGAGTACCTTTAAAGTAGACACTTTAAGGTTTTCAACTTTTCCATATGAGCGGTTTCCTGTCTTTGCTGACGAAAAGCCCCACACAGCAAAACGCTGGACCCACCATGATTCTTCTTGAAGCCTAATATGTGAAAGTTGGAGGAATGAATACTTTTTCAAGGCCTTTTTTAACAATTTTTACTCATTTTCCAATTTTTCGACATTAATTTCTGGTAGAATAATTTGTTTTTTTGTTTGAAAGGAAGTCCTTTTCATCTTAAGATTTACGATTTGGAACTGTTTTAAGAACAGTGTGAAACAATACCATTTGAGCATACAGCTGGAGGACTTGAAAGAGAGCATAATATACAAGTACAGGGGTTAATGTGAGGATAGACTCACGGTAAAAATCCAAAGATCGGGATGCATTTGTTGCACCATATGAGAACTCAGGGCACCTCCATGTTTGATGTAGAGATACCAGTGAGTGGTTTACATTTTAGCTCGTTCTCATCTGCTATAAAATTACAAACGAGACCCGAAAGCCAAATAGTCATTCAACAGCCAGATAGCATCAGTTCAAAGGACGACAAAGCCCATAAGGTTGTGAGACATGGAGCAACTCCTCAAGGTCAGAGGTTAGGCTCAGATTAGTGTTTCCACTTCTGCACTCCATCCAGCAACCTTTGTTGCAACGCTGACCCACACAACACGGTTAACATCTTCTGTTGGACAGAGTCGCACGCCCAGCTCCAGTTACAATCATATACCTGCGCCTCGTCTCAACAGGTGCCTTTTTTCTCTGCTCCTCCAGTGGAGATGTGAAACCCCAAACCCTCTGGAGTGTGTCTGACTAAATGATACAACCAGGACCGAAAAGCCAGAGGAGGAAACCAGAGGAGGTTGGTGGCAGAATCTCGTCTGCAAGAGAGCACTTGTGGAGTCTGCATCTGCCTCCTCTGAGCTTTGGAGCACAGAGGTCATGTTGTGTGCGCTCCAAACGGAAACGTGGATCATTTCCTTATGTTTTATTGTTAAAGGATATGACATATGGTTTAGTAGATGCTATATCAGATTTTTTTGCTTTTAAATAAGCACAGACTCCGGCTGAGGCCAGACACACTGTCCACTTGTTTCCTCTCGGTCGTGACACAAGTCTTTCGTCATAGTCTCCTGCCCTGTGACCCTCTGAAGACAGCAACTCGCGGTTGCTTTTGTCTCACGGCTGTGTACATCTGCTGAAGACCTTCACCACAAGGCGCTCACATTACACAGAGGACACAAGATTCCAGCGTACCACTGACAACCTGTCCTTTGATCCGCTTTCTCAAAGTGGTGTTTTACACCCACAGCTTTTGTTACTCCTGTGCCTCGCGTCTCTTATTCTTTCTTTTGTGTCAGACACAATAACAAACCACAGCACTGCAGAGGTCGCAGCCTGCTTAGGCCAAAGGGTTCACATCACCAGGAAACCGTATAAGCAGGGACTGGTTGTGACGAATGTGGATCCTTTCCAGACTTTGGCCTTGTGCTTTCATTTTCCATTCGTCCGGTCACTATCAAAACCTTATTGTTCGTGTTGGCAGCATTTTTTAGAGTGCTCTGCCACGCTGGTGCAGACATGTAACACAAGCTTGGCCACAGTTGAATTGGGTCGATTAAAGCTTCTAAAAAGAACCAAGTTTGAAGAAGGAAATTCTTTGTGTTTTGTGCTTGTTTTTTTGTTTGAAGAAGCTGGAAAGACCAGTTAGTTCAGTCAGCCACAAGCCTACAGTTACATTCACATGCCGACAGTCATCCTTCCTGAGTGACATTCATTCCATCTACATAATGCTAGTTTGTCTCCTGGCTACTATGATGCCTTTCTACTTGACATTGCACACTATGCATATTTCTCATGCTATGTAGTTATCTATTACTGGGTTTCTGTACAAATTCCTCAGCACCACTACAAACAGGACAGGACTTGATTTTGACCTTTTCTCCCCCCTTTGTTGAAAATCAACATGTAAGGGATCAATAAAGAGTTGGAGGCTATGTGACTCAGTTAGGCTTACTAGAGTGAATGACTGGCAGCCCGACCATTATTGTTAAACAAACAATGTCACACGTACTCACTGAGTATTTGTCTGTCAGCATCTCTGAGTCATATTTTCGCTGTATTCAAACATGCTGTCTGCCTTATCCAAGTGTGTATTCCGGATACCAAGATGTCACATTTGTTTAAGCTGGTTGTCTAGAAGGACTAAAATATCCTGTTTTGTCCGGTTCTTGCTTAATGCCTCTACTCAAAACTTTTTTAAAAACATTTTTGGTATTGGTTTGTTCATGACAAGTATGACTGGAATCCAATGAAGGCAGGTCTTCTCCACCTGCCAAATCTACCCTGTGAGGGTTTAAAATTTCAGGGGAGTTCAAAAGTAGTGTGATGGTAATCAGTAATGTTGGGCAGACGACTACTTGTTCACTTTGTCAGAATTTGCAGGCTTGGGGAGAAACTACAAGTTTGCAGCTGTTTAGAGAAAAACAGTCAAATTTCACCACATAAACGCAATATAAAGTGTATAATTATTAATTTCTTATAAATGAAAATCCCAAAAGTGTGACACTGATGCTCTTAAATAAAACCTACCTAAGTTTAACTTAACCTCAGTATAAATCAAGCTGTTCTGTGAAGACCTTTGAGGTTTCATAAATAATACTGATAAACAAATAGACCAGGAAACACAGCTGAAGGTCAGAAATTAGAACTTTAAAGTAGTGTAAGATTATAAAACTACATCCCAAGCATTGAACATCTTTGAGCTAATTTCACTTTTGTTGACTATTCAGTATTGACCTGTAAATTGCCAGTGACATGTACATATTGAGTATATGACAGACAAAGCTACAGGGAGGCATTAAATCCACCTCACAATACTTTCCTGCTTTAAGAACCCACTGTTTGAGATTTTTGTCAATCTGCCCTTGAGTTTTATTTTCTCTTTAACAAATAATAATACAAAAAACCCAGACATGTACCATACACACAAGATAAATGTGAACTGGAGATCACTGGTGCTGATTACAGTGTCACAAAGGAATTTATTGTGAAACTGTTGCCTGCATTGGTGCTGCTCCAGCACTGGGGGAGGTTGGAGGTTGGAAAAGGCAGCAGTCAGGCGGTACAGTTTCCCTCACCACTCCTAACACGATTAGGCTTCTCCTTCATGGCCTCAGGTACACTCTGTGTCACCCTACGAACCAAAACTCTAATTTCTTAGTTGTTTTAATCAAATATGGTAGTTTGTTGGTCAACCATAAAGCGTAAGGGAAATACGCAATCAAAGCTTAGAGGTCACATCCAAATAATGAATACAAATCAGAGCAAACAATTTAAGAGATGATTTAGAGAAGCTGTAAGCACAATAATCACCCAAACAGGCGAGATCCCCAGATGTTTAAAGTCCTTAGTGCTGACGTTTTACAGCTTATGAGCTCCACCTCATAAGGTACTAACAGTCATTTTATATGTGTTAACCATGTTCTCTAATTGTATTTTAGGCAGACCAATAAATCCAATACGGTTTGAATACCAAATGTTAAAAGTATAAAGGAAACTAAGAGACATAGTGGCCCTTTGTGTGGTTCATGACCCAGATCTGTTCTTTCAGTACACATGACATGTTTATCGTACTTTTAGACAGAAGATACAAATGGTTGCTTTGTTGGAACCGAATAGTAACTTTTGTCAGCAAAAGGAGCAGTTTGTTTGCTCCAAATCAACAGGTCCCTTCATACGTCTCTTTAGGTGATCGAAGCAGATTCCTGGGTGAAAAACACACAACAGCGTGTACTCTCTAATGTTTGCTCACACACGTGTGATTGGGCTCAGAGTTTTGAAGTGAAAGAGTTTGTTTAAGCATACGGTAGAGTTACCGTATGGAACACCCTTGTTTGCTCTTGAGTGTTTACCTGCAGGTTGAAATAGTAACTTTATTAACCCACAATAATATTTTAATGCGCTTGTAGTGGGGAGCATTGATAAGAAGCTGTAGATCAATCATATTCACTCGTATTTCAACATGTTGTGAAATCATTGCAGACGCATGCAGGAATTCAGGAGTGCATCTGGAAAACGATGAGTAAAAGATGCACAGGGTTGTCGACACGCGTTGTAATTCAAGGAAAGCTTTTGATGGTAAAACTCCGAAAGCAGAGATAGGCTCGGTGTTGATACTGAAGCATGTGTGAGTTGCAAATAATTTACAGCAAGATAAAAAAAAAAGGATGTGGAATGTGGCGCTTACAGCCAGAAATCAATACTTCACTGCTGCGTCTTTCTCTAAGACAGGCAGAGAAAGACAGGAAGAGGAGGAGGTGGGCGAGGACAAGAGAGGGAGGCAATTAGTAGGAGTAGCGACCACAGTTCCAGGGAGACTGTGTCCATGTGGGTTTGGCTTTACAAGCCCACGCAGTCCCTGTCACAGCTCATTGAAAACTGGAACAGCACAGAGGCAGGGTGGAGGGTGAAGGGTCAGGAAAAGGTTCGTAAGGTGAACAGAGGATAACTTGTGTAATGACATCCAATTACTGGGACTGTATAGTGTGAGTGATTAAAAAAAAAACATTCCCCAAAACCAATTCCCAGTTTGAGATGTCATTAAAGTAAATACGATCAAAGCTATTGGTATGTTTGAGACCTCATTAGCTTCAAAGCATTGTAAAATAACATGACTATACTAATTAACTAATTTGCTAATTTTTGTTGTTGCTAATTGCAACAGATATTTTCTTCCGCAAAAAAAATCAGCTATACAGAAATTTGTGTCTGCGTGTATTTCTGAGTCTTGTTTTCATGTGGTCACTGTGTCCAGAAGTGCTAGGCTAATGCTAGCATGTTTCTTGGCTGTTTTGTTATATGACTTTTTGATCCTAACATGTCTCAACGCAGTTCCTGGTGATGTGTGAACAGAGCTTGGGGGAAAAAAACTCCTTAAACCTCATGCACATTATGAGTAGTGTTTCAGCTGCTCTCTGTGCAGCTTTCTTTACCCTTAGCTGCCTAGACACAATGTGCAAAGCAGACCGAGGTAGCTGCAGCAGTCTTTATGATTTCTCATCTACTGTGAATGTCATCTTAAAAGTTGAAATTCACTTAGATTGTTTTGGAAAACTGTGGAGTCTATTGTTAAGATAATTTGTCCTTAGAACTTCAGTGCCTGATATTTTTGGATGTTAAATTTAGTTATCCAGCTCATACTGGTCAGTAAGTAATTGTCACTTTGACTTCTATAATATCAACAGGATCCTCATGAAGGTCCTAATCCATCATGTTATGTAAGAGTCATTTTCAGATAACTCAATCATTTTTTAAATTTGAGCATTTGTGTGCCTACAAAGAGAAATTGATGTGCAATACATGAGCATGAAATTGTTTTAAATACGTATGAAAGGGAAGTAGAAATGGATAAACTGCCTATATTTAGGGATGAAATGATGGTGGCAAAGGGAAGAGGAACTGCAACAATTATTTAAGTTCAGCAAAGAAACAAACTAACGTACGTTTCCTACACAGCCTCCTTGTGTCACTGAAATGCTGTGTGCTTGGTAAGAGAGCTGCTCTTGTTCTCCTGCCAGTCTTTGTTAACAGGCTCAGAGTGAAAAGGCCTCTTGAGGAAGCGGGGTGTTAGAGTTAACGCGCTAAAGACTGCCAACAGTGGCTTGTTTGGGATTCTGGATTCAAATATTCCAAGTGCCTATTAATATAACCACATCAGAAATCCTACATTATTTATGAAGTCAAGCTTTTTTTCCTCTATAATAATATACAGTGTTCCTGATCTTAACCATGTGTTTGTATCATAGCAGCTGGCCACCTCTTATTTGTATTGACACTTTTGTAGAAAAAGCTGCCAGATTCACTTACCCAGTCACGATGCTTCCTTTTCTACCCCTACTCCCCACTTCTTCTTCTTCTTCTTGTTCTTCTTCTTCTTCTTTTTTTTCCACCTGGAAATAAAACAGTTGGAACTGTTACTCAAATCACCTTTACCATGTACAACTGGGTCTACTTAGCTGGAAACCAGCCCCTCTGTCATGCACCGTTAATAGCCCACAAGTAAAACAGGAAGTTTTGTTGCTGCTAATTGGTTAAATTCCAGCTGTGTGCAGGAGCATGCTGAGTGGGCCGACCATGTGGCAACACAACAATATGACGGAGCACAGGAAGGGAGGCAAGAATGTGGGTCGACTGCTCGCCTGTTGCATCTGTCAACTCCTTGTCTTAGCTGCATCAACCCATCGTCTGCATGTGTTAATTTAAACTCCATGCCCTCATATAGTGTGTTCTGTTGGTTTTTTACCAGGGTAGTTCAACCAGTTTGAGCTGAAATTTCTCTGCAGTTTACATATTTATTATTGCTTCATACATGTTTATTTGCTAAAACTCAGCACTGGACACAATGTATTTATCTTTTACCAATATTCTCCCTATCTGTGATGTTATGAAATACAGTATGTGTTAATGCAGCTTTTTATACATACAGATGAACAATATGAACAGTAAATCTGATTTGGTTCTTAAAAAAAAAATTTTCCTATGGATGTATGACTCAGTCAGTCAGCTCTGATTGGAGATCAGCCAGTCAAGTACAGAAGTAACTAAACACACCACTCCATCAAATATGATGGTGGCAGCAGAGTCAGGGAAGCTGGTCTGATATAATATGAACATAAATGGATGAGTTTCTACTTCTGTTCCATAAAAACATTAAACCTAAAAAAATCCCACTATTTTTTAAATATAAATCCACCTCTAGCAGTTGTTTGTGCTGTGGTGAACTTTTTTTTAGTTAAATCAGACAAAGACAAGGGACCTCTATCTCTATCAAAGATCTTGCATCCTATTGTTTTCTTTTTTTTCTCTAAAGTCTTTAGAATAAAATCAGCAGATCAAACCTCAAACAAAGCTGGAAATAGAAACTGCCCAAAAAATTCCTGATCAGATTCATTATATTCATCTCTTCGTGTAATTTTCAATTAGTGGATGAAGATCAGACAAAGAAACCACGTTCATACCAATTTTTGGTGTAATATTTTGAGCTGTTTTAAAGCCAATTATCAGTATATATTATGCATGTGTTATTTAATCTTTCCTCCACTTTTACCAACTATGACAGGTGACCTTTATTCATATTTTACAGTATTTACTTTACTATTGTGTTTCTAGTAAGCAGTGGATTGTAAACCGTAATGCATAGACATTTGATCTGAGTCAGGTTTTAAAAATATGCCACAAACTTTACTATAACTGATTGTGTAACACATACTTACACATAAGTTTGCACGGCATGCGTCAGTGTATTTACATGTGAAACTAGTTGTTGTTTGATACATGGTGTGTTTTACACCACCACACAGAAGCCCTGTTCTTTCACTACTTCTTTGCATAGAAACCCACACATCAGGTAGAGGTACCAATGCACGCTTGTGCAGACAAGTTGTGCGAGTAGCTTCTGAATTAGGGAAAGCGTGTGTCCTGATGCTTCTGTGGTTAGATTTTTGAGGTCGCTGCCTCTCAGACGATTCCTCGACTGAAGAGTAAATATTTAGCTTTCAAAGTGGAACTCAAAACCCAAAAAGGTGCATCCTTTTTTCAGATGAAGCTCCTGAAACAGCTGTTACACTAGGTTACTGACAACAGCAGGCTGGTTATGCAGCCTAGCACCAAGATCAGCTAATCACAGATACAATTTTTAGTTTTGCTTACGATGTAAAAAGTTGTGAGGCTTCTTCTAGCTCGACTTCCTACCAGTTGCATGTCGCGACTTGTGCCGCTCTTGAGCTGTTTGCAGCGTTGAGCGACTGTGATTCTGGCTGATCAAGCAGACAGTCCAGGTTCAAGCAGACAGACACAGATTCTTGGCCTGCGTAACTCACAGAGCGGCAACAGATAGCAGCGCCATCTGTGTCACCCTGGCTGCGACTGAAATAGACATTAAGAAAAGAGTGAGCCAGAAAACAAAAGGGTCGACCAACTCAGTGAAAGAAAGTAGATCTGTCCATGTGTACGTGTCGACTTTTGAGTAAGTCACACATTGTCACACATTTCATATGCATCATATTTTCAGTGATGTTAAAGCTCTTAGATGCCAAAAGAGGAGCTTTTTTTTTACAACATAATGAGTACCCGATTGGTTAAATTGGAATTTAACCAATTAGCACCATTATTTGGAGTCAGCTGTCTTCTATTCAATAGCAGCTATGCAGGAATTTATCAGCACCCCTGGTAAAACTGTGCGAAAAGCATGTGTACATTTATCTAGTGGAGGAAACATGATTTGTTTTTTATTTATACTTTGCTTTAAATTGATCAGAAATTCAAAGGAACTTTTTATTAGTAATTGACAACAGCTCTCCACATTTCTCTGCAGTAAACGAGGGCTTATGCTATGGGTAGCATATATCAGAGACCAGGATGGAGTACAGCAGTGGTTCCCAATCCTGATCCTCAGGGCCTTTTTATGTGTTAGATGTGTCTCTTCTCCAATATCTTTAATTCAAATGATTGAACTACCTCCTCAACATGTCATCAGATGCTGCAGAAGCCAGTGGCAGCAGATTAACACCTGAAACATGCGGGACAGTAGGTGCTGATTTTGTTAAAAACCTCTTCTGTATGCATGCGCTAAAATTAAAGGTCACACTTTTCTATTATGTTGCGTGATAAAAGACACGTAACACATCTCTCCCAGGGATACCAATAACTGCACTGGCACTGTCAGTGTGTGTTTGTGCCTTGGATCTTTACTTTCCTTTTGCCTAGTTAGATCTAGTTCATGGCTCATCTCCTAATTACAGTGCAGGCCAGAAGTAATTACAACCTTAGATTAAGAGTCATTTCTTCTGTTTTTTCTCCTTTTTTTACAAACCAGTGCTGAAATGCAGCAATTTGTGGTGTATTTCTTTATAGATGAACATCCTTGTTCTCCTTACTCTTTCCCTCACGTCCCTCTGGAATTTTTTTTTTCTCCTGGGGGGAGTATCTTCACAGATTTTCCATTTTGATTCTGAACTTTTCAGATGTATTTAGCAGACTTGATTTTGCAGATCTTTTAGAGTTTGCTTCGACATGCTTTTGTGGGACTGTGTGTGAAAGCGGACGTGGAGGGCAGCGGTTATTTGGGGGGGGTTTGGGGCTCAAACCGGGCCACTCCAAAGCCCTCAGATCCCTTCGCATGTGTGTGTATATTTATGCAAGGGTTTTGAAGTGGTTCTTCTGAACGCATCATTTGGCTGCATCGGCGAGCTCTTCTTCAATTTAGCTTGGCAGGCGTATGGGCTGGGGTTTGCCTCCACATACCACTAGTTCAGCACTGATGTTTGAGGCAGAGGCCTTTGAAGCTCATGGGTTTTACTCAAAACTCCTCTTATAAGTAAAAGCTCCTAGGATGGCAACACCCCTCCTGCTGTGCCACCTCTTAGGGGAGAGGAACAATAACACGTCAAGTTTTGACATAAGAAGGATTTGTTCTTCTTGAGTTTCCTCCTTGCTAATTGTAACATGTTTTTTTTTCAGGTTTCCGCCCTTTTCACTGCCCCCTCCTTGCTTTCTGAGAGCGTGCCCCGCTCTTCTACCTTCCCCAGGCCTCCTCGCCTCAGCACCTGACTTTTAACCCTCTAATCCCTCTAATATTGAGGGTTGAATGCTTCAGGCACTCACCCTAATTGGTGCAAAACTGAGCCCTGAATAGTCTGGAAGTTTGGGGAAAGGAAGAATAAAGACATGGATGTATACAACATTGTGATAAGGTTTCTAATAAATTGGGTTTCTACCTGTTTTTCTTCAAGAATTTCCAAAAAGTTCTCATTATACTCCATTTTCCAACCATAAATATGTAAGATGGGTAAATAGATGGATGGATGCAACTTTTAGATAATGGAGTATACATCTAGATATGAAATGTTTCCATACTCTTCCAGACTTGGAAAACACCTCAAAAGCCTGACTTTTCCAGACTGTACAGGAACCCTGCTTTCAGTTCGGCTTTAAAATAACAAATGAAATGTTATGATTGTGGTTCGCAGCAGATTTAGACATCAGCGCTCTTTCCCTCCCAAGCTCTTTGGCACAGATAACGAAATGCCAGCCTTGATTTTGTAAAAAAAAAAGAATACCAGATAACGCTCTCACTGACCCAGTGTTGCCAACCAGTCCTGGTAATGTGGTTTCAACATCTCTGTAACAAACTTCATGAAAGCCGAGTCTGTGCTTAATTGTTTGAATCAGATTCTATGACAGAGTCCCTGTTCTCCTCAGTCTGCTTCCCGACCACACACAGACGCAGCTAAAATAACCTGTTCATTGTGCACACAGCACACCCTCTCCTTCATGTTCACACCAACACACACGAGTGGTACGAATGTTTTGACAAGCTTTGATCTAAACTTTGAAATACTTGCAAGAAAGATGCAGAAGTAACTGTTATCTTTTTGTTTCACTCCCTCAGAGATCTTTTGGTTCGTCTCTCAGCTCTGAGAGGTCAAAATATCAGCATACACAACAGTCTGAGAATACAATAGTGACTGTTCAGGCACACTTCTGTGTTATTTACAACATCAGAAAGTGCCCAGCAGCCCTCTGTTTTGCTGTTGTCACCATGTGCAACCTCAAATTTCTTCACATTAGTGCAGGAGTAATTGGTCTCCTGTGGCTGCTCCGCTATGACTGGTAGCCTAATATATTAACAGATTGCAACCATTACGTACTGTCAATGACAGAGGATCTTTTTTTACAACATAATGAGTACCTGCAATGGAGCACTTGGCAATGAAACAAGCAGAGCTCCAGTGATGGGCTAATAGAGGGGCTATTGGAGTAGTTAGGTCTGGGAATTTTTGCTATTAGGAGAATGGAGGCGGTTTTCTGTGCCTCATTATGGGGCCAAAGAAGATTTAAAAAAAATAAAGAGGTTGTGCTTAGCTATTAAGACATTAATCTTCCCTGTTGTTCTGTCTGATGTCGTGATTCCAACAAAGGCAAGTTTGATCTGTGCATGTTTATACTGGCACCATTATTTGGAAAGTGAGCAGGAAAAAAGATGGAACTGTTACTTGTATTTTTGCTCTCCTGAGTGGAGATCGGTTTGAGCATGCCGAGTCATGTCGCTTTATTAGATGTTGGTTTAAACCTGGAGAAGGTCACCCAGAGATTTAATCTTTCAGGAATTTGACCCCGTCGCTTGCAGCTCTGCCGCACGCCTGGCGAAGGAAGCTGACATTTGTCTGATTTCTGTGTTTACCATTACTTGCATCTGAGCAACTTGTTCCTGAACGCCGTCAGCTAAATGTCCAAGCATTTATACGTTTTGGCAGCTCTGTAACTTGTGCATATTTGGAGTTATGAAGTTATGATGTAATTGAATCATTGCAGCACTGGTAGTCATAGTTGTTGCATATTTTTAATGTTGCAAAATGGCATAATTCATCGCTTTATGACTGAAGCTTGGCCCAAAAGTTAATCTTATTGTAAGACATGCTTAAAATAGTGTTTATTATTCAGCAGTCTTGTAATATCCTGAAAAGGATGATATTTACCCTGAGGGAAGTTTAATCCATGCCAGTCGTAGATTTTCTTTGCTAATATATCACAAGTAAATGCACACCTAGTGGCTGCTTAGGGTATTAATAGAACTTTACAGCTATTTCAATAATTTCTATACATTTTATGCACCGTTTCACAACTCATTAATAGGTGAACATGAAATAACACTAAGTTTAGTAATAACTTTTTGTCAGATTTTGCCGGTATGGAGATTTTGTCTCCATCTTGTTTGTTCGCTTTAAATTCCTGGGTAAAAATCTGGTACCATTTTGGGGTGAAGGGGTGTTCTCTTTTTTTTTTTTTTTTGCTATAATGTAACATGGAGCATTTATTTGAGAGTTGGATAGCTTGTAAATATATTTTCTTTAAGAAATAATAATAAATAATATTTGCTTCAGAAGTATGGACAAAAGTAATACCAGACCCCTAACTTTGTTGAATTAACTACCTACAGAGCAAATATGGGAGTACTCTGATCGTCTTAGCTTAGGAAAGTTAATAGAATTATAACAAAATTAGAAAATGGACCAAAAAATGAAAGCATTTTCATTTAAATTATTGATCTAATATATAGTGTAAAGGGTCGGTTTCTGTCACGTAGTCCATTAAGTCCATTTCTGAGTTGCTAGTTAACTATACATAGAGAATAAGAGTGAGCTGGAATATAAAAAGGGAGCCCTACAAAGAATTTATTCTTCAGGCTCTCTTATAACCTTTGACCTGCTCTGCCTTTTAAAACTCCCCAAATTCGAACACATTTCTATGTAAATCATGCGTATTGTCTCCCGTTGAGCTTCTCATGTAGTGGGACGCTCCCTGCTGCATGCTCCAAAAACAGCTGTCCTCTGCGGTGAGCACGGCTCGGTGCGGTCTAGACGCTCGGCTCGGTCCCTGCGTGCTGCACGGCGTCCTGCGGTCCAACGCCAGCCCGCCTCGTTACCGCCCCGACGGCTACTTTTGTGCACCGCGCACACGCTATGCTTGGTCCAGTTACAAAACAACACTTTTTTTTTTTTTTACTTTTTTTTTTTTTATCACTGATTGTTGACCTGAGGCTTTAGAGGCAACCGCATCCTCTAACTTATCATCCCAGCAGCGCGTTTATGCAGCTTCACGTAAACCTAGTTTTCCGTGAGTTGAAGCATTTGATGCGTTTCAATAAAATTCTGATAAGAGATCTTATGACGTTACATACGTGCGTTAAAATGAGCGCTTTAGAAAGAAAGGGGGGTAAAAAAACAATGTTGGTGCCTTTTTTAAGCTAAAGGTGTTGCAATTAAAGAGGAAAATATAGCAACTCTAGTCACGTGTCAAAAAATCGGACATCTGTTAAGATTTAATTTATCCCAGTTTTTTTGTTGATTATATTTTACACAGTCCTGCTTTACGCGTCACTTAATTTACGCGTCTTGATCCACAACATACAGCCTTAAAGACCTGAGATTTGTTGATATTTTATAAGTAGACAGCAGAGCCTTACCCGTAACTTTGTAGAGGTGAAGTTGTAAGAGCGCTGTCGCGGTGTATCCAAACAGAACACTTCACCGATGTTAACTCCAAAGCTAATTTTCCGTGTGCGCACGATCTAGCAAAAATAAACAAAAGTATGTTTCTTTCCTTTCCGTGGACGTGTATTGACCTGGGCTATCAAGAACGGTCTTCATCAAATGGTCAGGGAGAGGTAGACCAGCCTCCACGTCAAGGAATGCGCTCAAGTGCCGACTCCCCTGGACAAAAAGCGCTTTATTGGAGAGCACAGAGAGAGTTGGAGCGGAGCGGAGCCGAGGTGGGAGGGGCGAGTCCTGGCGCACTCCTGCGCTGACTAAAAGGCAACAAACAACTCACCTTGCAGCCTGGCTCAGGAAAGAAATTCCAGCCTCGTCTTAAACTTACCTTGCAGGACCTGTTCTGAGCAAGAAACGTTACAGCTTTCAGTATTATCTGATCCAGAGGTAGATTTTAATTAAAAATACAGGACATTTACTGTTTTCTGCAGTGTCAGTATTTTTCCACATTCAACTAAAGTGCTCTAGAAAAGTATTCATACCCTTTGAGTCATTTACAACACAAACTTCAATATATTTTCATAGACTTTTACGCCATAGATCAACATAATCTAGACTAACTTGATGAGTTACTTTTTTTTTTTTTTTACAAACAAGTCTGAAAAGTGTGGTGCACATTTGTACTCTCCCCTTTACTGTAATAACCTTAAATAAATTTTAAAGTAACAAATAGGCTCCTGAAATCGGTCAATAAAAAATTATTTCCACCTGTGTAAACATTTAAGAAAAACATTGAGAACTGTTGTTTGAAGTATACCACAAGCCATGTAGTAGGCGCAGAAGACAAAGACCAAGTTTTAACTTTCTGGCCTACATATACACTGTGGGGCAGAACAAAAATATGGCATATCGTTCAGAGCACACCATCCCCACATGATAATGGAAGCATCATGGGGAAACTTTTTCTCAGCAGGGAAAGAGAGTTTTTTTGGATTTGATGGAAAGACGGATGGAGCTGCTGTTAAAACATGGGAAACCTGAAATATTTCTCTATGCTTAGCTCCATCTATCTTTCTATTATTCATATTCTTTCTTGAAGAAAAATATCCCCACAGCAGGATCCTGCCACCCCAATGTTTCACTACATGGTTGATTTTAGTCTTTGCTACATTATATTATAAAATATTCAGCTATGGTCCCATATGTGGCTTTTGGTCAACTTTAAACTGGACCTCTTTCAAAAATATTCAAGTGTGTGGCTGTAAAATGGCAAAATAACTAAAAATATATCCAAAAAGTTTGAATAAATTGAGAGGAGGTCCTGCTCTGAGTGTGCATGTAGTGCACATATGGTTGCTCCATCATCAAACTGAGAGAGCTATCAAATACTTCGTGACACCAGTGACAAACTACCCATTGGCAGCTGAGAGACTATTTCGATGTCGGCTTGTCCAAGCCAGGTACAGAAAGATGATAGCCACTAGATCTGTGACACTTCCAGTGTGTACTTTTAGCCACACGTCACTAAATTACACAGCGCCCTGCAGTCGCTTCTGCCTAATATTTGTCTTGGTTTGCCACATGCATTCCTGCAAAGCATCAGTTTTCCCCTTCATGTTGGCACGAAACTTTAAAAACTAACTTAAACCATTGCAAATTTTTCACTCCGGTATTGTCTTACACTCTCGTGGCCGAAGGTGTAGAAACTCTCAACAAGAAAATGATTCAACATGCAGCCCTGTGCCTGACCCTGATGCGGGTCGCATGTGTCTCCTGAAACCAACCCCCACCCCAGGGATCCTCCGGACAAGGGGTGCTTTAGTTCCACTTGTCGAATCGTGCTCACTGTGTAATTTCTACCATTTGTTTTTTCATACTGGCCTCCACATAGTCTGTGGTTCATAACTTTTCTCATAGTTGCTCTCCTTCTGCTCCTGCTAGGAGTTATTATCAGTGCAGCACACACATGCAATACCATCTGCAAGGTATTACAGTCAATTGCAGGAATAGAGAAATGATTTCACACACATCCCACAAGGTCCAGATAGAACTTCTCAGTTATTCCAGAGGAACAGTTGTCCATATTTAGAAATATTAAAAAAAGGAAAGATACATCCTCACATTTTTCCGTACCTCATTGTTTACATTTAGCTTAAAAGAAAGTTTGTTCTTTGCTGATTTTGTGCTTAATTGAGTTCGTATTTTTTTCCTATCTGCAGCAGCAGACTTGAAGTTAACCAGCTGCATTGTTGGTGAATTATTTAGATCAATGGTTCAGGTTGTTTATGGCGGCCCCCGCCAGATCTGGGGTTTCTGGAGTACTTTAGGAAGGATTCTTGCAACTAGGGTCTTAAAATTAAAATCTTACATCAGTGACCAGTAATAAAGCACAATAATAGCACTTAACATACTTTAAATATAATAATTCAAATTCAAGTGTAATCTTTGTATGGATTGTTTGATTTAACTTTTATGAAGCAATAAATAAGAGCTTAGATAGGGATTTTGTGGATTCATTGAGAATAAAGTTACTATTACAAGCATTTTCATAAGTCAGGAGTTAGCAACAAGTTGTATGAGTACTTATCTAAGATTCCAGTATCTGCCGCCTGAGTATTAATTGGAAGGTTAAAATGACTGGAACTGTAAAAACAAGACTGGGTAAATACCAGAGAAAATTTATCTTGACATGTCGCACACTGAGAGGGATTGTAAGGGGAATTTTGAAAAATTGGGTTGTTTTCCTTGGGCTTCAAGATGCCCAAGAATTATTTTATTTTACTTAACTTTTATTTACACAGAAACGTCTCATTGAGACATGAGGCCCCATTTTCAGACTCACAACTTAAAAACTTTTGCAGTCTTTTTCCAGGTTTGGGTCATGCTATTCTATTGAAGGGTTTTACACATTTAGGAGTGTCTGACAGATCCAAATTCAAAAAAATCTAATACCTTTAAATGAGATATTGTATAATCTAATTCTTTTATTAAATTTATTTACCTGAATTAGCCTTTAATACCTAGCCTGGCCACTGCCTTATATGCATTTCGGCTCGATTCTAATCTCTCTTCAATGGGATTTTCCCATTGAATTGGATTGTCTCTGGTCAGTCAGCGAACAGAAGGAGAATTTGTTAACGATGGCATAAATTTTCTGCAATTTTTTTTTAATTGTAGTCTTGCATGTAGTTTTAGCAGTGGCAGCAGAGGAAGTGAACAAAGCCGTTCAGTCCGTGTTTGCCACACTTCCAAAATTGAATAAACATTAAAATCTGCCTTGTTTAGCTCTACACTTCTCTCTTAGCAGTGGAGGATGGTTGATTACAAAGCAGGCAATTTCCAATAAGCATCATAGCATCGATCTGGAGATTTATATAAGTCGCGGTTAAATGTTAGCGATTGGGTAGAATTTAAGACTTCAGCACAGTCCACACCTCCAGCAAGTAATAATTTTCTCAATAGCAGAGAGTCCAGAAGCAAAGCATGGAACAAGGAGATGGTTTTTAAAACCCATATTCTTATGTTTTTATGTAGCTTGCAGCTTATAAAAACACTTTCTTGGGTTTTTCACATTGGTTTCACATCTGTTGACATGTTGTTCCATTTCATCTGTTTTGTAAATTAGTTGATACTTGAGATTGACAGTTCTACTTTTTATGTTTCCATTTGCACATTTCCTTGCACTTACTTCAACAATAAATAGATATTTACTTAACAAATACATAGAAAGAAAGGGGAGCAATTTCTTGCAGTGATCACAAACAGTGGAAAAAAAAAACATGCATTTGGTCTGAGCTGTAAATCACAGTCCAGTGGCTGCAGGGCCGTCACCACATTGGGCTCCTAATCACCGTGGTTCAGTAAAAGATGGCGAGGCAGCTTATAGCTCTGCCCAGGGGAACCTATAAAACTCTCGTGAAGCTTGGAGCCAACTCCTGCCTGCTAACAGTTTTAAATGCAGGCACTTTGCCACATAGAGCCAAGCTGGGCTGACGGGAATTTCTTCAGGCTGTTTTATAATCGCTCCTCAAATCATGTCTTCACTTAAATGTGCTGTTCGCCTCTCTGCATTGATGAGCAAACTTGTGCTTAAATCATCCAACTGTCTCACTTCATTCTGGTTGTTGTGTGACCCCTTTTTGTGTTTTATATACTCCGTCATTTCTGACCTCATTCACCTTTTACATTCATAATTTACTGTTACTTTTATAGTTTGTTCCATCTTTATTATAAGTTCAGGTTTAGCCGACATTTATAGATCTTCCATTCAGCTCATGGAGCGTATAAACTGACTTGAGATTTATTGTTTGGAATCATACTATCATAAGGAATCCATAAAAAACTGAATAAAAGGGAAAACAAAAGCATTGTTGTTTAAAAGTGAAATTCTACGTGAGCACCTCGAAGGTCTCGAGACAGGACTATACATTGATATAACACAATAGATATAAATCATAACTGGGTGTTTTGTTTTATATATATTTTAAATTTTTTTAGGAACTTTCTTATTCACAGCCAAATTAAAACTAAAATATGACATGTAGTGCTGCGATTTGCATGTTAAAAATATTCCTGTGCATTTGTACTTTTTGTGAGGCCAAATGAGACCATATTTCCTGCTGCAAACCAGCAGCTCATCAGACATTGACACATATCGCAAGTTCCACCCAGTTATCCATCCATTATCCACAAGGGCCAACCACTAAGCAAATCATTTTGGTCGGGCCATAAATCTAAACTCTAGTTGATTTTCTGAAAAGTGGGACATTTCTGTGTGGATGTGGTCATATGTTTCCAGTTGTTTTATCCAACAACTGGAAAGATCCAATATCATCTCATTTTCAGTTTTTAGACAAAGTTCATCTGATTGTTCATTAAAATCTTCTTGTACGAGTACATGATGGGAGGCAGCAAGAATCCCAGGACCTGTGGAAGGGGAACAGGCTCTTCGCATCACACATCCTCCACCGTACCTAATAGTGCACATAATGTTCTTTTCACATATCCATATCTTTAAAATTCTCTGCATCTTTTTGTGTTTTCAAAGTGTCTTATTTTTTTTTTTTTTAGACCAAAGAACAAAGTTGAGTAATGTTTTGGGGCAAATGTTTATAAAATATGTGTAACATTGTATAATTAGTGCATGAAAACAGGCGATTAGTCCAATTCAAAAGTTCCCATTAGGACGGTCTTTGAATAATTAGCATTCATCTCTTTGTTGTTTAGATGCTGAGGAGGGCATTCTCTTTATTTGTCTTCAATAATTTCAGCTGTGTTCAGTTAAGTTTGGTGGACGTGCGTTTCATCGTCAGTCACACATAAATACGCTCTGACAGCTACATGTGTGGGCTGCCCCAAGATGCGACTGCCATCTTCCATTTGCCCTTTTTTCCCACCGAACCCTTTCACCCTCAGGCTTGGAAAAAAAATGTCCAAGAAAAATGCAGTGCCATGCAAAAAGAGGAGGAAGAACCTGGCTAACAAACTAGGAGCACGCAGGGTTAATTAGATGCAGTACTGGGAAGCTGGATATGAGGGAATAAAATATGGCCAGTGGAAAGGGGAGCAATGAGTGTACTGAAAGCAGAAGTTGTTACTGTTTGTGTGAGAGCAAACAATTAATCCTGCTATCCAATGCAATATATCATTTAAGGTTGAAATATTGACTCTTCCCATCCAAGCTTCACAGCCAACTTTACCCTGTTGTAAGTCATGATGCCCCTCATAAAGCTGTCCTCTGTAGAGGAAGTTTGAATAAAATAATTCACCATCATCTGGTAGTCGGACTCAGTGTGGCTCAGGGACCAGTGGATCTCCTCGACTCAGCTTAGATTTAGGATTAAAGGGATTTCATATTTTTTCAACCTTTTTACCCTTTCTCACCATCAGTAGGAAGGTGGCGATTTGGGGAGTTGGATCTAGCTTTGGGGCAAGTTTTTAAAAGAAATCTGGTTCCTGTTTTTGTCTGTTATTGTTTTGGCTTTTTTCATTTTAATTTTTTTCACAATAATTATATATAGAGATATTTGTCGTTTTGTTGTTTCTCTTGGCTTAATTTGGACACATTGGTCTTATCAGAGCTCTTTTTGCCATTACAAAAAGGTACCATAAGCACAGATATTGTATTTTAAACATTTAAGGTCACATGAGCTGCTTGTTTCACACAGAGGAGGTTAGTGTAGTAAATATACACAAAAAGCAATCCCTGCTTCACATACCTACAGTTAGTGAAGCAGGGACCAATTAAAGATATTACCTTATGATGTTTATCTCTTAACTGGACCTTTTGTGAGCTGCAGCAACCTGGATTTGTAAACAGAGAGCTAACAGAAACTACAGTAATATTTACTACTTCTTCATATGTTGTCTTTACAATGGACAGACTTCCAAGAGTTTTACTGAGATTTTATTTGAAAAATCAACATAAACTAGTGGATAATTGAAAAGCAATGACATATGAGTGTCCAAACTGTTCAGGAATGAACATCTGAAAATTGTGGCCTGCATTTTTCTTTAGCCCCCTTTTTTCCCTACATCCCTAAATAACATCCAGTTCCTTCAGAAGCTACCTAATTGGTAAATAGAACAGTGCCAAGAAGAAAGCATGAAGACAGTTTACCACAAGTCATGCAGAGGACACTGCAAACACATAAGCACAGAGGAGACCACATTTAAGCTTAGTATTAGTTTATAAAACTTAAAAACTAACATAGCAATTGTCATGACTGCAATATGCCCACCAGAAAACACAGTGGTGGCCATGTTTTGTTGTGGGAATTGTTTGTTTCTGATGGGAGAGGGAAATTAATTGGTATATGGATGGAGCTAAATGGAGGACAATCCATTTGGCACATGTCTGATGCCAAACAACACCTTCAAAGGCCTAGTCAAAGTCCAGACCTAAATCCAATTGAGAATCTAAGGCAAGACTTGAAAATTAATCTTCACAAAAATTCTGTGCAATCTGGCTGAGATGGGGGGTTTTGCAAAGTAGAAAAAAATTAGCAGAAAATTACTCTAAATTGGTTTATCATGATGAAATGTTAAAAGATTTAAAGATTTAAGAAGTATGAATATATTTGTAAGCACTAACTTCAGCTCTGATTCGGGAAACTCGGGGTGATGAAGTGCAGAGTGATCTTACAGTGACAGGGTGAGGTACAGGGGCTATAGGTTGGGTTAGCAGACCCTGCTGACCTCCACTCCCTTGGTTACTTTTAGCTAGGGTCATACAGAAATGACATTTTCCCATGATCATCATTGACAGAGCTCAAATAAATTCAGACTAATGTTCCTTATTTCAGATTCTGTTTTTTGCTTATCTTTAGTTTCACTTTAAAATCTGATTATATCTTAATTTGTTTTGGTGACTTCTTTCCTTGTCCATTAAATACCATAGGAACCGGTTTGGTTTATTCAAAGATGCTTGCAAGCTATTTGCTCAGCTCATTCTCTTTGTTTTTGCTCACTTGTTCATTCTAGTCATATTCTCTCTCTGCTTTCTGGTATTCTAGGCATTGAGTAAGCGAAACATGCCTGTGGTTGAGTTTGTTAGAGACAGCAGCTCAGCAGAGGTATGCTTAGTATGACTGCACAGACACTCTTTGAAGGAGGTGAGAGCAGCTATGCAGCACAGATCACTTCAGGTCACAATGTATATTTCAACGATTTCATTACTTCCAATAAATGATGAGGATCAGAGAGGTTAACTCACCTTCATACAATCATCTGTCGAATCCCTGCACCGTGCAAGATTACCAGTCCAGGATCTTCTTGTCATCAAAAAGCTTTTATCCTATTCATTTTTTACAGTATGTGTAGTTTCTTTTTCTAAGTGACCATATAACACAGAGAACCATGATAAATAAAATATGTAATGGGGGGGAAAAAATGAGCATCTGGATTGAGGCCTGTTGTATGTTAATATTTGGTTCTCCCTTTTTTTCATGGATGATTCAAATCATTGGGATAAACTAAATTAAATTAAATAGATAAATGGAGATAATAGGGATGAAATAAATAAATAGATTAAAAGAAACATCTGAGTCTGAGGTGTTTATTGTCATACTGTATGTTCTGTATTCTAATCAGTTCTTTTTAGGGGGCAAGATTTTCACCATACAACTACAACCACACCATGCTATAGATTATGCTGTTATGACATAGTATTCAGACCCCATGAACTTTTCCACACATTGTCATATTATACCCACTAACTTTAATGTGTTTTAATTTGACCAACATCAAATAGTGAATAACTGGAAGGGTGCCAGGATAGAGGCTGGGGGTTAATTTTTCTTTTTCCTCTCTTTCTTTAAATAAATTTTCTGCCTCTAACAGGTTTTCTTCCAAATTTGCTGGTCTTTTTTTGCACAGAACATCTTCTGCGATGTGTTTGCTATGTCGCCTACATGGCTTGTAGTTGACTTGAAATAGGAGTTCTTTGAATTTACATGCAGTTGGATACTGACTGTTTATTACTTTACATTTTATTTAAGGGTATCTAAGTAAAATAGGTAAATGATAAAAGCATGTTACATATTCCAGATTGTTTATGTTCCAGAGACTAATTGCACTAATTCTTCTTCGGCCCCTCAGTGTTTTATGATCAGACCAGAAATTTGTCTAAAGCTCCCTTTAAAGTGTTTGATTTTAACTTGACACTCATTAAGTAATTTGCTTCTTAAGTTACCTGTCAGGTCAAACAAAAGAAGATAAATACAAGTAGAGGCACACAGATAGCAAGTGTGTCACTCGCAGGACTGATAATTGTGTCTTGGAAAGGTCTTGATATTAAAACAAGGTTAAGTAGCTGATGAAATTGAAAAGACACAAGTAGTCACTGGTTTGTTTCTGTCTTCAGATTACTACGTTGGATCCTTTTTGTCGACCTTGCCATTTTCCATTCGGCTTTTAACCTTGATGTAATTCTTTGTAACTTGAGCAGCTCTTAGTTTTATTCCTCATAGGAATATGAGTCTGTATTGCAAACAAATTGCTCAAAGCTGCTTCATTGTGTGCTGTTGGAGCAGTGTGGACAGAGCCTGGATGTAGGCTTGTAAATGTCTGCTGAGGGTTGTTTATTGTGAGAAGGTGGTGGATTTCAGACTGCGCGGACAGTTTAGGTTTCTGTTTGCAAAGTAAAAAGAAAACTAGAGAAACTGCAGCATCTCAGAAACACTGAGAAACAAAACCAACTAAACACATCTTATAAATTACAAAAATTAGTATTTTAATGAACACATCAGCTAAGAAAAGATAAAAAACAACCTACAAAAAATATTTGTCAAGGATATTAAATATTTAAGAACCAAAATTATTCATAGCCTTTGTTGATTAAGGTTTAATGTAAGTCAATCTTTACTAAGATATATATATATATATATTTTTTGAAAGTTATATAAACATTTTTATATGGTTCAGCTGGACCCCCAAGTTAAATCTGATGGAAAATCAGTGGAATGAACTAAAGATTAGTTTGATGGCACGAGGCCTTCCAATCTCAAAGACTTTCCTCAGCAAAGATGATTTTGATGATTTCATCAAAATACCAGTAGAAACAAACAAAAAGTTGCTCAGCAATTAAAAGGTTGGTTTGACTGAAAATGCTATAATAAACAAATAATTTTGTATATTCTAGTTTTATTCAAATGTAAATAAAAACAGATTTCTGCCAGTAGTCTGAATAATTTTGTAATAAACTAACTATATTGTGACTTTTTTTTTGTCTGTTATGTAGGTTTTTCATATCTCAATGATCAAGTTACATAATTCCCTGGCTCTGTTACAACACATTACTCTTTGAATAAGCAATGTTAAAGACTGTAAATCTAAACTTTTCATCACCAGTTCTCTCTCTCGCTATGTGTTGCCGCAAACATGGCTTCTCCTCTGATCAGATATACTCAGAAATGTAGAGGAGAAGAACAGTTAAAAAAATGTGTGTTTTTATGCATGGCTGCATCATGGCACCAGATCTGGTTGTAAAAGTCACAGTTTATCAAGGTGATCATCATGTTCCAGCTGTGTTGTCTTCTTTAACCGTCTCTTGCTTTGTCCTTTCTATAACTCTCCCAGATGTTGCGTGATAGATCTCAAAGCCTCCTTCTTAGGACCTTTACACACACATGCAATCTCATATATACATAGACATGCATAACCATCATGATTAACAGCCTTCATGTGATGCAATCTTATCTCCTCTACTGGGTATTTCTTTTTTTTTCTCTCTGTCTTTGACCATCTTGCTACAGTAAATCAGACTTTTATTGTTTTTTTCCTTACTTTTTCATGCCTTGGCCATTAAAGCAAATGATTTATGATAGGTGTTTAGGGCTCTCAGAGAAAGTACTGGAGTTATGAAGAAGGCAGAGGCTTATGATTTGGGGTACAGTATCAGAACAATCTTAGGGATTTAAAAGGAGATGGGGTAAAATTGATGTCTGATTTAAAATGGAGAAATTAGTAAACAATTTGTATTTACATATTTGTTTTGTCTTAGCTTCGAAACGAAGAATGTTTCTTTCTATTACTTGTAGGACTGACCGATATGGCCTCAAAATAAATAAATGCCAAATTTGATTTCCAATTTTATTACATTCGCCCCTCAACCCCCCTCCCCCCCCTTTTGTTCCTTTAAAAGAAATTATAAATGACAGAAAATATTTTCAAAAACTGGCTTTTTTTTTTTTCAATCATCTCTTTTTTTTTAGTTGACCTGAATTCAAATTCCAAATAAACAGAACTTGTAAAATATGTCTCTTAAACAAGATGGTAGTTGTTGGGTGATCTGACGTTACATTGAACTATAGAAATCCAAGGAGTACATTGGTGGAGAAAAACAAAAATATTTTCCTAAAATTTTTTCAAAAACAAAGAAATTTGATTAATACTTCCTTCAAAATCCGAACTACAAACAACAAGACTACTTCGCTTCTAAGACCAGATGATGGTGTCATAGCTTTGTAAGCTTGTGATAAGGTAATTCATTTCATATAAAAATGTAACACAATCAGCTAAGATATCAGAAAGGGAATTGAAGACCTCCACAAGTCTGGTGTAACTTCCAGATGCCTGAAAATGTAAGGTTCACAAAGAAACATTATGAAACTGTCCAGCCATTGTACCCTTGAGAAAAGAGATGAACATGTTTTTGTGTGTAAAATAGGTGCATTTACCTTGAAACAAAAGCAAAACACCTTGTGAAGATGCTGATTGAAGAGTAAGAGTGTCATTATCTCTAGTGAATGAAGTCCTGTACTGACATGAGCTGAAAAGCCACAAAGATGAAGCCATCTGATAAAGCGAAACTATAAGACAAAACTTAGTCAAAACATTTGTGAACTAAAAACATTGGGATGCTTTGTTGAAATCCTCAGTAGTGTTTTAAGGTCATATTTTTGCTTCTGATTCCTACTCCTTGAGTGAACTTTCTCTCTCGTCTGCACATGTGTATTGGGGCTTTAAAAATACCCATAAAGCAGTCCTGTTTGTGTCCATAAATTACTGAGTTTTAGAGCTTTAGTGTTTTCAATAACTCTTTCTTGGCTGTACCAGGGGGAAAGTATCTTGCACAGTTCTTTAAAGCAGCGTGAATGCATTCTTAAAGGTATAGATCATGTATTATTTGTAAGGTCAATGCCTCCTTTATTTGAAGAAAGGCTCCAACTATTGGCTGGACTGTTGCTGTTGAGCACATTGATGACCATGTGATCATGTTGTTCACTGTTCAATATTTTCTTAAGGCAGTAAATCAGTCATCGAGTTTGTTAAACACCAACTGCATTGGAGCTTTGCTGAGTTTCGAACAGCAACTACTCAGTCTTTGCTTGAGGTTTGCTAAAATACTAAAACTGAGTAAACAACTAAGACTGACCTTATCAGCAACTGTCTGGTGCGCTGAAACATTTTTCTCATTTAGAGCATGAAATTTCTGTACTGTGGTTTATTTTTGAAGATCAAATTATGAAGAGTATTTTGGGGTCTGGCTCTTTCTCCTAATACAATAACTAATTCAAATTTTTTTCTATTAACAACTAGGTCTACTTAAGGAAAAGTAATTTGGTAAGAGCTAGTCATTTTCAGGGGATTTAAATTTAAATCAGATGTCATTTTAGGACATTGTTGTCCAAAAAAAAACAGCCCAAACAACATTTGGAAAAATTTTTTTGTTTTCCCAGACAAGAGTTGTACAGATTTGGTCCCCAAGCACAAGTGGTTGAGGCAGGTGGACATTTTTTTTTTTTTTAATGTTAAAGGCAAGATTTTACTCTAGAGGATTCTTTGGTGCAACTTGAAAATGTATTTTCATTCTTTCCAGTCCATCTTCCTGAGCTTAAGCTGTTCTAAATTAAATGAATGGTGATTTCAGTCAGTAGATGCGCAAAGCCAGTAGAGATAAAAGGACTTGCTGCTGAATTTGCATTTGAAAATTTACTCTACAAAAAATTCACTCAGGAGGACCTGAATACTGATGTGAAAGCTGGCATAAATTGGTGAGATCTTTCCAGGTACGCAGAAAACAGATCATAAGGCCTGGGGGAAACAAGTAATTTAGTTTTTTGATTTATTGACAATTATAAAATATATAATCTTGTGTTTTGTTGAAGAATATGAAATGAATGGTCTTGATTTACTGATGATTAGAGATGAGTACTAAAAGTTGAAATGACGACGTATGATTAAAAGAATGAGTAAAATGACAAATTGAAAGATAGTAATGAAATTAAACTCAGATGATTATTAAAAAGGTATTGATTGAAGAATTAAATTAAAAATGATTGTGTGTAATGATTTATGATGATTATACAGTCAATTGAATTGTAACTCAAGTAATCGTCCATTGTGTGAAGTACATTGATATGTAATTCTCAAACTGTGTTATAATTGGAGTAGAGGTCAGGGCCAGTAAAGGGTCCGCTGAGTGGAAAGATCTGGTACTTTCCACGAAACTATCGAACGTTCGAGCAGTCAAGTAAGACATCTCCCCATACACAACTATGGGGTGATAAAGTATAAAAACCCATGAAAAGAGGAAGAAGTTGTTCTTAGTTTCTGGTGCTGAAGTCAAGCCAACATGAAGATGCAGACAGAATATCCGCAGAGGACCGCAACCTGGAACCATGGGGAAATGAAGACTTCGCACTGCTAGAGGGAGACGGGACCGATCAGCCCTCAACCCTGGTTCTTGATTCGACTGCTGCTCTGTGCTCGACCGAAAGATCTCAAGGCTGCTGCAACAGACTTGGTGAATGGACACAGATCGCTTACTGATAAAGAACTGAGTCTTCGGAGGACAACAACCAGTTCTGCTTTGCTTCCGTTCAGAAGAGGATTTTGCCGTACAAAGACAAGACTCAAACCAAGGACATCAAAGCCTTCTGTTGCCGAGATCCTTCACCATCTGCGTATACCTCTGCTAACGCTTACTAAATAAAGATTCATTAAAATACTAATTGGGATTTGTGGACAGTCAAATTAATTGAGTCATTTACTGAGTATGGTTTTCTAATTAATGTAAAATCCCTGAGCATGATTCTAGAAATGTGGTTTCAGACATCTCTTTAGTGTTGATAAAATAATGACCTTGACCTTATGTTGAGCCACTAAAAATTGTCTAGTTGGTAACAAGTGCTCGTTATTGATAGAAAGAGAGCTACCGTTAACGAGTAGTTTTTGGAGTTAGGCAATTGCTTGGGCTACTCAGTTGATTGCATCATTAACTGAAAAGGGTCATAACTTTTGGAATGAAGGTAGTTAAAGCTAGGTAAGTTTCTCTCGATACCAGCTTGAATAGATTATCTTCCCTAGACCTGTCTCGGAGTAAGACTCGAGGGTTTAGAGGTTAGACCGAGACCTGGTCAGTAGCCAGTCAATGGGAGTTGAGAGGATTAGGGCGGGGATGGATATTGCGCAATAACAATACATATGCATGCCATACTTTTCAGATTTTTGTTTTTAAATAAAATTAAGGTTAGAACTTTGTCACTTTCCTTCCAATTCACAGTGAAGTGATGCTTTGTGTTGGTTTACCTCATACCTTCAAAATAATGACGACTGTAACATGTTTAAATGTGACTGAGTTTGAAGGGTATGAATACTTTTGCCAGGCATTCCATCAGTCTGTAGAATGACAGAATACATTTATCTTTATTTTCTTGAAGATAAATGTAATTTTGTGAAAAGCTTTTTTCTTACTTCCACCCTCAAGCTGTGAGCATGTCTGCTCCATATTTCTAATGTCATTACAACCCATTTTTTTATCCTTACCTTGCTGCTGCCTGTGACTTGCACCCATCCTTGTCTCTTTTCTGACTTTGTCTTGAGTGCCAGCAGTTCTCAGGCTCCTGGTGACAGGTCATTACATGGTCATATAGCCATGGCCGTTGGGGTTAATGCAGAACCATCTTTTCCAGAACTTCTCAGCCAACAGGACCTTCCAGATATGGCCCCCATGTTCACAAGCCAACACTGAAAGTAAATGTGCTGTTTATTTCTGTCATCCACCCCCAAAGCATTCTGACTTTTCTGAGTTGGCTTAATGTGCATGTTAGGAGTTAATGTTTCCCATTAGTGCTGTAACACCCAACTTCTCTTACAGTTCTTACACACTCTAACTTCCTCATGCCCACCCACATTCTGCAAAAATCCCAACCTCGCCCAGCTCTGAATGCTAAAGGAAGGAGCCCTCCTGCTAATTTACAACCAGTGACCTGCCTGTTTTATAACCAAGCCAGTCTGGATCAGTTTACCAGGCATTTAAAAGTTCTGCATGAGTGTTTCTGTGTGCAAGCTAACATGAAGATGCGCAACTTGAATCATTAGACCTAATTAAGCTATTTTGTTGTGTGATCGTGTCCATAGCTTTTTGTAAATAACTATCAGACCTGACGAAGCTTAATTGTTTCCTAGTGCATAAACAAATAAACAAAGACGAGATTTTGGTGTTTCATCACCTGGTAAAGATATTAAAATCATAGAAGAATGATTGTTTATATCCTTTTACAACTCAAGTAGAAAATAATTTTATTGCACCAAGAGGAAATATTTTACCTCTTATCTGTGAATAACTAGTCACTCCTTTTCACACCATTCTCCTGAGATTGGATTTGATTTATATCCCTGTAATGCTTTAGTGTTTTTAATTTGTTGAGGAAAATGTCAATCATTCCACTGTAGTTATCATTACTTCAAGACTCTTTGGAGTTTTACGTTAAAATTAAAAACTGTCCGTTTTAATCTATGAATCTACTTATACTCATTTGTTGTCAAAGGTGTAGAAATTATCTACATCTGGGGGGGAAAAAAAGCTGAAGTGATGATATGTAACAACCTAATTGCATCTTGAGGATCGGATGGAATCAGTTGTAATTTTATTTGTGATATTTTTGATTACGGGTATATGTTGAAGTTGGAGGTAGCAGAAGGCGTCTCATCAATGTTTTCACTAAAACCCTGAAGAGGTGCATTCATTCCTGCACCTCTGTTCCACTCAATGTGTGGTATGAGTGCACCTAATGGCACTCATACCAACCAGGGAGCAGAAGCTTGGCAGCCCATCTGAGACTGGAGCTCAGACATGGCCACAGCTGGCCCCTCTGCTGACAATTCCTGCTTTTCTTTTCCTCTCAGGAACGCAGAGCGTCAGCTCTAATTCCCTTCTAATGAACTAGCTTCTGAAGGTAGCCAGGCAGGCAAACCCAGAGCGCTCATTAAACACACATAGTGGAAACACAGAAACTGGTCAGTGGAAAAAGTGCGCGACTCATTACGGTACGTTTCAGCTGCCAGTGTGTTCATTGTAAGACTTCACTCAGTCTGCAGTTTAAAGAATAGTGAAAACATACGGAGCTGTAATTGTTTTAGTTCACCGAAAGCCACAGTTGTGTTTTTTTTTTAGCTTATTGGCGGTTTTTTTCCTGATATTTTTTTTCTATAAAAATGTTGTGCTCAGGTTTCACAAGGATTAGAGTATCGATTTTGACTTGAAGTTCAAATGCAGGCTTTAATTCTGATTTTCCAAGTAACTGGCCTTGTGTCGGCATGAAAACGGCTGATAGATGTAAGCAAACAAAATTACCAAAATGGTGTTTGGGAAGAACTCCTATCTTAAAATTTGATAACTTCACATCGTCAGTCTCATGTCTCTATTTCCTATGCTAATAGGAACATATGGTCCAAAAGCAAAAGAAACATGAGACATATATGTTGAAAAAGATGTGATACCTCCAATTAAACTTATTATAAATTTCAAAATAAGCTCATTATCATCTCTGTGATCAGTTTCTTTAGGAATTCAGTTTAATGTTAGTGGATTACTTTGCTTCATTCCTTCCATTATTGAGGCGATATTATCAATCTTTGGCCTGCAGCATGAGTGTGTTTCACTCTTTACAATGAGACAATAAGTGTGTCTTCTGTCTGAGGACAAAAAAAAGAAATATATTAGTTTAATTTTATCTCCTAGAAATCCAGAAGACGCATCCTACTATTGACTTACTCTAAGGCCAATGAAGGTGCAAAACAGTATTTTTTATATTGGTAGGATACAAATTTTAAAATGTGGGGGTTGCATTCCTTAACGGCCTCCACCTCTCTGTTCTTTCCATTTTCAGGCTCACTACCTGTCATCTGGAGCTTATTGCCATATTTAGTGCATGTTTTTATTATTAAGGCAGGCCTTGCTGAAGGTCATGATCTGATACGACAGAGAAAGGTCCCTTTGACTGATACTCATCTGGTCATAGCTCAAACCCCATAACCTTATACCTCTGCAGGCTGTTTCAATTAGCTCCACCTACGCCAGAGTACATTACACCACTGGATGAGTTTGATGGTATCAGGGGGAAGGCTGGTGCCTGTATGGACTCATTCAGGTGTGCAGCATATTGGTTTTTGTGTGCTTTTGTAAAAGAGCATGATGTATTTTACTGTAAAAATCAGGTACAAAACATGCTTTCTGATGTTTTTAATACAATTTTTATATTTTTGAATGTTTTTTTTCTGGTACCTTGTAAAACTATTTAATTTAATTTAAATGTTTTCACATCTTGTCACATCGGAACTGCAGAGTTTGATGTTTTTGTTACCATAGTGAGTTATAGCCCACTAAAAATCTACCCATAAGTGAAGCAGAAAAAAAAAAGATGCATCCTCTCAGACCTTTGCTGAACAAACAGCATCATAAAGACAAAGTAACACATGGAAGAAGATTCTCTCATGAGGTGAAGCCTAAATTAAATATTTGAGACCATTTTTAACTTACTGGCTGATGGACAACTAACACTTGAGTGAAGTTGCCCTCCCATACCTTCTTAAAAATCTAACAAAATTGGTCTCAAACATTTACGCTGCGTTTGTGCTGGTTGACCTTTCATGACCTCTGGAAATATTTCTTAATAGCTTTAAAATGATATTGACACAAGCGAAAATTTTTGCTGCATAAACGTAACACAAATGTTTGGGGGCATGAAGGGCAACTTCACTCAGGTACAACAAACACTGCACGTCACCCTGAACACTCCACCTCACTCCAGTATGATGCTGCCACCGCCATATTTAACTGCGCAGGGTAACAGAGCTAAATACAGAAAATCCTGGAGGATCTATGTCGAAGCTTGTCTAATTATGCTCAATCTTTAATTCTGATATTTTGCCTCCTACTTTTGAAAAAAAATTAAATCAAGGGCAAAACCTTTCATCTCTAAGTATTATGCAAAGCTGCTACATACTCCAAAAGACTTGCAGTTGTCACTGCAATTACATGTGATTCTGTAAAAGGAATGGATAATTTTTTTCCAATTCCCTTTTCAATTTTTTTAAGAATCACAATAAAAAACTTTGAAGTAGAAATGTGAACAAGTTGAAGAGGGTATGGCATATCTTGCTGGGTGCATCAAAATCAAACAACAACACGTTCTAATGATCTGAATTTACCCGGGCTGACTCATACACACCTAAACACAGGTGGCAGGAGTAATATACCCATCATATCTGCTGGTGCTGAAGGCTGCTGTCAGAGGGAGAAGGTCATTTTATGATTTTCATTTGGCATCTGTACGAGATGAGCGGTGTGAGGTGATGGCAGCTCAGAAAGGAGGCAGGCGGGTATTTTGATACTCTGATGGCTCTTTGCAGATAGTTAAAGGAGTTTGGATTGTGTTGAGACATTATTAGGTGCAGATAGGTCTGAGAGATGTTGGAATGTTTTTGGCATCTTATGTAATCTTGATTATGGTGGTAAATCTATTTTAATTGCATAGCAAAAACAGGAAAATGCATCTGACTTTTCTGAATGAGGATAATAGCTTCTTTTTTCATTCACAATGAGCCTGTGTGAAGGAGATTTGCACAGCAGACTCTTAATTAATTAACTCTGCGATATCTCATCATGAAGTCATTTAAATCCTCATCATTAGCACTTACATGCATGTGTGCTCCCCATTATGTGTGCGTAAATATGCACCTGCATGTGTCTGCGTTTCGCTGTGTGGGAAAACGGCCCGGTGAGGAGGTGGACCATGAAAACGACAGCAAACAGTGACCACAATCAGAGATAAAACTCCGCTTCTATTATGTGGCTGTTTGACTTGTACATTTTACTGTGAGAAAAGCGGAGATAAGACCACGGAGAGAGTAAAGGCAATTCGGAGAGCTAATTTGGTGCAGGGGAAGCT
This sequence comes from Girardinus metallicus, assembly GCA_903067095.1. Taxonomy (NCBI): domain Eukaryota; kingdom Metazoa; phylum Chordata; class Actinopteri; order Cyprinodontiformes; family Poeciliidae; genus Girardinus; species Girardinus metallicus. The sequence goes on from CAEGAE010057905.1 coordinate 99,615, forward strand.
TGAGGGACAAAGCAAGGTAGTTTTGTTGTGGGGAGGACAGAGCAAAGGAGAGCAGTGTGGGAATGGAGGTGGACTCCCTGTGGACAGACTCGGACATGGGAACAGAGACTTGAGCTAACGAAGCCTGGCCGCCTCTTGCTGACTTCACCGTCTTGCAACAGAGAAGAGAGAGGTTAAAAGGAAGCTCAGGTATTATTTGTGTCCTGCTTTTAATTGTTCTTAAACCAATCACTAAAAAAACTCAAGAGGAGGAGAATTTCAACCGTTTTTGGAGATTTAAATTTTTAAAATGTTCAATGAATGTCTCTTACTGTATATCCCTTATGGATTAGGTGGATTGTAATCAACACTGCTCATACACCTGTTTTTATCTTTTCACTGTGACATCCAAGTTAAAGCCCGGCTAAAAATAAGTTTGTAAGCACTCTCTAAAGAAATAAAAATGTCTGGTATTGTAGTGTGTGTAAAGAGAAACCACATCCTTTACACGCGGCCACCAAAAAAACAAGTGAGATAGCACATAGCCAATCTAATGTGTTAGGAATGTGATATATTACTGCTAATAAATCTGACAACATATGAGGCTGAACACATATAAATTAAAGCGAAACAAGTGAATAGATGGCGAATGACTTTACGGAATATTATTTTTTATATTTCCTGGTGTAGATTTCGTTGAACAGTAAGGTCATAGTGACCCTGCTGAACAATCCAAGCACACACAACCCTACAACCCATTTGATCTTTGAAAACGAACATGAGTAGTTCAAAATATTTATCAGCTATAAATTAATCTAGATAGAAAGACTGATTGGCTTTAATGCTGTTGACCCAACAGATGATTGAATAGATCACACTCCCCACAACAAACCTATAGAAGATCTGCAGCATCTTGCTGCAAATACTGAAGATCCTCATCTTCCCCAGAATGTAAAGTCTTCTCTGTCCCTTCTTGTAGACTATTTATTCTCTTTAACCACCTCCACTTCTTTTCATATGATGGAAATAGTGTTTGACCACTTCCTTTTCTTCCTTAATCTACAATTGTGTTCTCTGTTTTATTGACATTTAGGATAAGACGGTTGTTTCCACACCATTCCACAAACCACACCAGCTTTCTGTTCTCAGCCTTTTGTCCATCTCAATACACCCTGAGAGCTTTCTTAGTATTTTTCTAGATAACAGGACTCTGAGTTTTACTGGAAACCTCAGGTGTACAAAGTGAAAAGTAATGGTGAGAGTACAGTTCCCTGCGGTGCTCCTGTGCTGCTGATCTACTGATTAAACAGATAACCTTTTATTCTCACAAACCGCGCTCTGTTGTGGTCATTGATTTTTGGCAATAATTGATGGATCCACCTTGCTCTTCTAGAGTTTCTGACATTAAACTGGACTGATTTATTAAAGAATAAGGATAAAAGGAAAGTCGTGAGTACATCAAACTATTAGCTGTTCATAGACTCTAATCTGATACTTTTATTTCTTTGCTAATTGGTTGTTTCATGATTTTCATACAAACATCCATGACATGTTGTCACATGCTCTTATATTTTCCTATTCACAAAAAAAAAAATCCCTTTCGTGTCACCATTTGTTGTCGCCTTACATACTCTAACTAACCCTGTCATTACACTGTCATAGTTGGAGCATTACATCACCAGTCTGTCAGCATCAAGTGGCTCTGGAATAGAAGCGTTGCACAAGGTCGTCATCATGAACCCATCTCTGGAAGTGGGTCTCTCCACTTCAGTCAGCCTGGACTCTGTCCTTATCCCGACTGTGACCTGCAGAGGAAATCATAAAGTAGCCTGGCTGCGGCTCTTAGAATAGAACAGCAGTGAAGAATGGGGTAGATTTGCCTAGATTACCTCAGTTGTTTGTAGAAGTACTTCCTGTTGGGTTTAGGTACCCAGTTGTACTTTCCTTATTAAGTTATGCAGCCCTCAATCCTCTTAGTTTGTATCACGAGAGGTAGCAGGTGACTATGGACTTGTTTAGACCTGCATGAGTAATGTTTGTAGTACACCAACAGGAAATGGTTTCAAGTAGTTCAGAAGAAATCTCTCTATAGTTTGACGTTGATTATTTTGTGCTTCACACCAGTTTACTTTGTTGAGCCTTCGTTTTATTTAGCAAATAATCCAAAATGGGTGATTTACTGTCAACATTGATAATGGCAATATTATGAAATAAATTTACAGTAAAGACATTTCTTGGTAGTAACTCTAATATACAGTTAACACAATTTCTATTTTAGTGCATTGAAATCCATAAAGATTCAATCCAATCCATACTTATTGGAAAGCCTAGTAAAGTTGTGTAAAACAAACTTTAAAATAAATTCCTTTATTATATGTTATTTAATCGGGAAGAAATATTAGGATATTTTTTTTTTATAAAATCACTTGTAGCACAGTTATAAGTAACATATAGTAAGTGCTGGGAATAGTGTTTATACAGAATACACCATTTATACAGAATGGTGAAGAGAATGACCCCAGTGTAGGAGGTTAAAAAATAAAAATGTTTACTTAATAAAATAAGGAGAGAAAAGAAAAAGAAAAACTCCAGGGAAACCACAAGGACCAGGAGACGTGCTGGAGGTAACAGTAGGATTTATCAAACTGGGAAATTTAAGCTGGAGAGTTGATTATTGAACAAGGAACAAGTGGTTGATTAGAAACAGGGTACAGCTGTGAAGGAAAACAAGTTGGACTCAGGAAGTGGGAAAAATGGCTAGTAAAACACACAGGGAACAAGGAAGCAGGATACCAAGATTGGTAATCTCAAAGATCATCACAATGTTCTCTTGTGGTGTTCTGTTGATACCCAACAGAAAGATATTTACCAAGATAAAAAAATATGAATTGAAAAAAGCCATATGTACTACTTATTTTACAGGGATTTTGAGTCTCAAGGGATTTTGTTGAAAATAATTATTTTATAATAGATTTTGTTTCTAGCAGAATAAATGTACTTTCATTAAAGGTTGGATTTCTACAATTTTAAGTGGGAGATTGCACTAAAACATTCTTATTTTATTTTTTAAGCTTTTTTTGTTCATTTTTAGAGTCATGACCAATTCTGTGCTGTAGTGTGGAAACAACCTTCTTTTTATATAGAAGGATGTTGCTTTTTTTATTCCAAGCAACGACTTCAATCAACAGATTCTCCAGATTTTTGAAGATCTTTCTAAAATTTACTTTGATTACTTCTCTAATTTTCTGTCCAGGATCTGATTCTTTTGGGAAAGATGCTGTGACTGATTTATATTGAGTCGCTTAATCTTGACTTTAAACAGAAATACACAGCATTTTTGTTGTGTGCGTAGCCTCCACAGTATTGTTACAGGTGGAAAAAAAATATTTTGTGCGGCTGAGTTTGTAGAAGGGGTTGAAGACGCCTTTTACTGAGTCAACTGCACCATCTAGTGGCAAAACCTTTCAACTTGAACCTGCTGTAATTTAAAACCCTAAGTGATGCAAAACCAAAGAAAGGAATTCTCAAAGTTTTCTCTCTTTCTTAATCTTTGTCTCCATCTACAGGATGCTGGTCCCTCTGTTTGATGATGACACTGGTCTCCTCATACTCGCTGGCATTGTAAGCTGTATATTTGTGAATGTGTTCTTCTTGTAAAGATTATGTTGAAGATACTTAGTTTTATTAATGCTTCTCCTTCTCCATTTAGGGAGAAACTGCAGTTGATTGTTTTGAAGTCTCCACCGCTGAGCCTTTCCTCACTCAAGGTAAAATGTGGTTGTTTTTGTGCATGCTTAGAAATGTTTTATTTTTTAAATTCTGTCCTATATTGTTCCCTCTTTTTCTTAACTTTCTCACAGTGAGTCATTGTCTGACTGATGCTTCAACTAGAGGCATTGCCATGGTGCCAAAGTTGGCACTGGATGTCATTTCCTGTGAAGTGGTGCGTGTTCTTCAGCTAACAGACAGCTGCATTGTTCCGATCAGCTACCAAGTCCCTCGCAAGGTATCGTTGGCAAACAACAGATTTATGACCTCCACGTACATCTTGGTTTCCTTTCCACAGATGTTTTATTGCTTGCGCTTTTGTACCTCATTCTTTGTTTTGCAGAGTTCAGGCCAGGAGTTTCATGACGACCTTTACCCAGATACTGTGGGCACGACTCCAGCCATGTCTGCTGAGGAGTGGTGGAAGGGAGGGAACAAACAGGTAACGGAACCTCACTCACAACACCTGTGTTTGAAAGCCACACAGGTTGCTCAAAGCAGCTCTCTTTGTCCCAAGGTGGATAAAGTCAGCCTCCATCCAGACAAGAGACCCAAGCCAGCAGCAAAACAGACAACTGTTAAGAAGGAGCTGCCCCGCGGAGGAAGCAAAGAGGTAAAAATGTGTTTTTGTTTTTCTAAAGCAGGACAAGCTCTATGTTTGATTAGCAGAATTTAAAACACCATTCTGCTTTTCCAGGACCAGCCTCATGGCTGCTCCACCTCCAGTAGTCCTCTGAGCACCCCCAGCAGCACCGCTGCCCCGTCCCGCTCTCCCTCCTCCACCTCTGGTCTCTCCTCAGGCTTCCTCCCCAGTCCCAGCCAGAGCGTAAAGGCAATCCAAAACATGCTGGGTAGAAACTAACACATGCACACATCCATATCTTTAGAATAATTATCTGTTTTAGATGGGTTTTTTTTTAAACTAAGGTTTTCTGTTTTTTTTAATCAGGACCAACATCCAAATTCCGACACATTCAGGGTGCAGTGATGCACCGGGACAAACATATCACCAACATCCGGAACCTCAACCTGACGACACCAGGCGAATGTGACGGCTTCTGTGTAAACCGCCAACGTGTGGCCGTCCCGCTCGCCGTCGCAGGAGGCCAGATTGCAGTGTTCGAGGTATGCATAGAAACATTTTGTTAGTTGTTATACTTAAGGAAACTTGCCAAAAGTATACACACATTCCCTATTAATCCTGGTGCAGTAAGTAGCCTTATTCAAAACTAATGTGCTCTCTGACAGTGTGTACAAATTGAATCAGAGACTTCCAGTTGAGCTAGCGGTCCCTTCGGCCCCCTGAGAATTTTGGTTTAGTTAGTGCTCGTTAGATGTAAAACCACAGCTGGCATCTTCCTGTACTCCACCTGTTTGACTTTTTTCCTCTCCTCAGCGCTCTGGACCCGGGAGACAGCCAGACACAGCTCTACCCACCATCCAAAACTCTGTAAACGTGGCCGACTTTTCCTGGGACCCATTTGACACACACAGACTGGTAGTGGGTGAGTGAATACAAACTCCACCTTTTTTTTTTTTTTTTTTGCAAAAATGCAGATAAAAACTTCTTCCTCACAAACTTATCTGAGCATGTCTCTGAGTTTATATTTGAATGTCTCTTTCTAGCTGGAGATGATGCCAAAATCAGGATGTGGCAGGTACCTGAGGCCGGGCTGAAAGAGACGCTGACTGAGCCTAAGCTCATCTTGCAAGGTAGGTCATATTGCGTAGAGAAACAAAATCAACCTAAATCTATCTTTTAATGATTCTGGCTTGGGAGTTTGAAAAAAATCTCAATAAATGGCAGGAGAGGAAGTAGCATTTTGCAGCTTTTTCAGTATTTATTTCAAATGCATCCAGAAAACTTGTAAAAGAAAATAAACTTGCACATTTCCTTGTGTGGCTCTTGAAGCCTCAGTTGTATTGATGGCTAACCTGACTCCCTGTAGGCCACACAGAGAAGATCTACTCCATCAAGTTTCACCCTCTGGCCAGTGGAGTCCTGGTGTCCTCATCCTACGATCTCACAGTCAGACTGTGGAACCTGGAGAGCGGAGAGCAGGTCAAGATTCTCACCGGCCACCAGGACCAGGTGGGTTGTTACTGTAGCAAAGAAAATATTTTCAAAAAACTCTATTTGAATGAGCAGAGATGTTTCCATAAAGGGAAGGGAAACTTATGGAAGGTTTCTTCCTGGTTTGGTTCCTCCTGATGTTCATGTTCAGGTGTTTGGAATGGCGTGGAGTCCAGACGGAAAGCTGCTGGCCACAGTTTGCAAGGATGGGAAAGTTCGCATCTATGACCCTCGCAAATCTACAGCACCTGTGCAAGTATGGCAACAAACTATAGAACAGCATCTTACAAAATAATAATAATCTGGCTTATATACATTTTCAGTTGTACTACGACATTAAAAACTTCAAGAGGTTTGGATACTTGTATATTTTGATTCAGTCCTTTTTTTTGTAATAAATATTTGTCTCTCAATTCTTAGATTATAGTCGTTGTATTGTAACGCTGCTTCAGTACTCACATCGATTTGCTGCTGTTTTGGTTTTCCCAGGAGGGGCCGGGACCAGAGGGGCACAGAGGAGCTCGTGTGGTCTGGGTATGTGATGGGAAGTACCTGCTGGTGTCAGGATTTGACAGGTACTAGAAACTAAAACCTTTTTATTAGTCTGTTCAGCTGTTAAGTTATTTTAATTTACTTTTCTCCTGTCTGAGCAGCATTGACCAAAGTAACCCTTCTTCTTGTTTTCTATTGCTGTTTTAGTCGTAGTGAAAGAGTACTTTACCTGTTCTCCGCTGACGCCCTGTCATCCGGGCCAATAGCCAATGCTGCTTTAAATGTATCTCCCTCCACTCTTATCCCATTTTACGACCCCGACACCAACGTTGTAATTCTTACTGGGAAAGTGAGTAAGATGAGAGATGAACTGATGCAAATCTCTGCAGAGTGTGTCATGGCTAAAGCCTAATTTGCATTAAATTATGTTTTCTGCTTTTCTTCAGGGTGACACCAGAGTCTACATTTATGAGTTGGTCCCAGAAGATCCCTACTTTATTGAATGCAGCAGTTTTAACTCCCCTGAGCCTCATAAGGTACTAAGGCTACTTACTTTATCCTAATTATCATCGACACATCCATTGAAGTTGAAGTTAAAGTAATGGATTCTGTGCTCTGTGCAGGGACTTGCCTTTTTGCCTAAAACGGAGTGCAACGTGCGAGATGTGGAGATAGCTGTGGGACTGATGCTCACCAAGACCACCATAGAGCCGGTGGCCTTCAGAGTCCCCCGGGTTAAAGTGAGGCAACTGAACTCCCTTGCGAACACTTCCAGGAACACCATCTACTTTTTTTACTCATGTTTACTTCTAATGAACAGAACATTTTTCCTTTTTGGCTCTCCAGAAAGAGTTCTTCCAGGACGATGTGTACCCAGACACAGCAGTGTGGTGGGAGCCTGCGCTCACCGCCTCCGCCTGGCTCTCTGGCTCCAACGGCCAGCATAAAAAGCTCAGCCTGAAGCCCAAAGACATGACGCCAGGTGCAGCTACAGACACAACACAGCTCTTAAATGTTCATCAAGATGCCGTCTTTAGACCCGCATGTTTGACTCTGGACATGTCCTGGTACGTTGGGTTGCTTCATGCGAAGCTGTGTTTGTGTTTTTTTCTCAGTGAGTGAGGCCCCCAAAGAGGCTCCGGTGAGGAAATACCTGCCCTCGTCTGTTTACTTGGAGGAAAAAACGGATGAGCAGAAAAAAGAGGAGGTGAAACTTTGCATTAGTTTGTCGTAGATCAGATGTACGGACCTTTGGTAGTACCTGAAAAAAAGAATGTCGGTGTGTGTGTTCGTGTGTTCGCGTGTCTGTGTGTGTGATCCAGCTCCTGAGTGCCATGGTGGCTAAGCTGGGAAACATGGACGACCCCCTGCCACAGGAGTCCTTTGAGGGTGTGGACGACGAGGAGTGGGTGAGTACATGTAACAACTTCTTGAAAATAAAACACAAAAGTATATTTTACATGAAGGATCAACACAAAGTACTGCACCGTGATGAAGTGGAAGGAAAGATGTAAGCAATTTTTGCAAATAAAATTCTGAAAAGTGTGACATGCATTTGTATTCAGGCCCCTGTATTAATACTTAAAAAAACTGCTTTAACTCTGATTTAAGCATCTCTACAACTTACTGCCTGACCGGTCTGCTGTGCCTTGCTTTTTGTGATGTTTCACAAAAATGTCACTACTTTCTGTTGGTTTATCACATAAAATCTCAAGATAACATTGCGCTTTTGGCTGAAGTCCAGCAAAAATATTTAAGTTCAAGTGATGTAAATTCTTTTTTCCAGTAACTGTATTTGTCTATTGTTTTTCTTGTATATTTGCATTAGTTGTGTTCTTAACTTGAAGTCACAGTTTAATATATTCAAGAAATCAAATAAATATAAACTGAGCAGATTGAAGTTTAAAATTTATTTTCATTCCAATCAAGAAATGATGGCAGTTTTTCTTCTTTTTTTTTTTTTTTTGGTTTTAGTGATTTCATTCTTGTCTCCCTTTTATTCAGGATGATTAAAGAGGATGTCGTCGTCTGGGCTTTGCTTCAAGTCATGGTGCCAACAGCAGAGAGGAAAGAACAGCTCAAGAGTTATTTTGCCATTCATGTTTGAACACGTCACCCAGACAATCTTCTGGCGAAAACAAACACCGCAGCCTACCGAACAAGAGAAAGATTGCATTACATAAAAACTCATATGGTGTAAATTAAACTTCCATAAGTTTTAGGACTTCTCTGTAGAAAATTCCACATTCAGTTTGAGCTGAAAATAGTTGTTTTCTCTGTACAGACAACAACATAAATGTCGGCACCCTTGGTAAAAATGTAAAACCTGAATATAAATTAATCTTGAGTTTTATTGCCATAATTTCAAAGAAAAAAAAATACAGTCTTTCATTTTAATATATTTATTTCATGGGAAAAACATCTGATTTTACAAAATAATTGTTTTAACAAATAATGGGACATGTAGAAGACAAGGTCTCCTTCTGAAAAGCACAATCTGTCAGCATTAGCTTTTTTTTCAAGAGCAAATGTAAAATCTTCCTTTATTGATTAATTGTACTAATATTGAAAGCTCTGATTCCCCCCTTTGCTCCCTTTTTTGCTTTCTAAACATTTTTACCAAGGTGCCAACAAATGTCTTCATTGGTATATCTTTAAAGGATTCATCTATTTGATGAATTTATGAGATAATTATATAAAATCACACAACAGCAAAGTAACAAATCAGAAAATGTGAATAAATCTGCAGCCAATCCCTCTTTTGACGTATAACCAGTTAACTCTCTAACAGCTTGTTAAAATAAACAACGTAGAATTAAGGCTAGTTTCTCATATCTTCTAATGGCACATTTTTATTCTGTAGATCTAAGTAAAATCTTGAATGTTTGGTTCGACATGGGACCACTGCTTTGCTTTCCAATTTCCCACTATAACAGCACAAGTTCTTAAGACTGATTGTCTTCCAGTATGATCATGTAAATCACGGTTACTGTAACAAGTTTGAGCTTCAGCAGCAGATACCACCTTAAACTTAAGGATTCATTTTCTTTTTAAGCATAAATTGATATACAGTTGATAGATGATAAATATTATGTATTTGTGTATTTGTCCTAGTTGGGTTTGATTAACGCTTTAGCCCTTAAGGAATGTTTGTATGAGGAGGGAAAAATGGGGATTTTTATGCTTTTACTTAATCATTCCATTTTGTTTGCAGGGTAGTCTAATGTTTTTAACTTTAATCCTTGTTAATATTCTAACAGTTTGGGAAATAATACCCTTTGTGCAAACAGCACAGTGTTAGTAACTTAGAGTGAAGCCATCGTTGTGTAATCATCACTCAGGGCTGCGTTGGAGTCGTTGAGAACCATTTACTGATCCAACAACGTTGTTTACATCCTCAGAATGACTGATATGATCCGGCCAAATCAGCCGTGCATTTTCCTGCTTGTCATGTTGAAAACATGTATGGTGGATGTCACTGGATGTATGCGCTTGTGATTTTTAAAGGTCTGTTGTATTTTGATTGGATTAACTGGTTTTGGGCTTTGTTTTTATATAGTAATTAGAACATTGTGGTTTTGTTTTTATAGTAATGGTTTGTGCATTTTTTCAAAAACTGTCTTGCAATAAAGACCATATGAACTCTCCTACCTTCTGTAGTTAACTCAATGTGGTGAGCAATACTACTGCATTCATGGCAAACTAGGCAAATGCACATCAGACAAAAATATTTTCTTAATTATCATCTCACCAAGAGTTTCTTTCATTAAAGCCACAAACTTCACTGTATCTTAGTTTTTTTCAAAGTTTTACGAGTCAAAATTTTAAAAGTGTGGAATACATTTGTATTCAGTTCCTTGAGTCGAGGTGAAACTCCACCAATGTCAAGTCGTTTGCAGCCTTTCCTGTTTTTTTTTTTTCAGGATTCTCCCGCATTTGCTTCATCCATCTTCCCTTTAGGTTCAAACAGCTTCCTTGACCGTGTTGAAGAAAAACCTCTAAAAAGTTAAATGGGTTAAATACAAATGCATGACACATTCTTCTTATTTGTATTTATAAAGGGTTTTAAAATATGTATTTATTTGGAGTTTGTGACGGTCTGTCATGATAAATGGACAGACAGGCATGCTGACAGACGCATAGAATGTCCGATTGGACTCTGCTTCCCTAAATACATACTAAATAGTGAAAACTATAAAGTTAACCTTAAAATACTTAGCTCTGAGGGTTAGTATGCTCACGTGTTCTGGTAACAGCTATCTTGATCACTTCTCAAGCCAGTGGCTCATATTCACATAATTCAGTTTGTCAATTTTTTTGGATTTTAATTATGTACTATACTATAGCCTTGATATGTGACTGAATTTCAGAGCTGCTTCTCAACAGCGCCCTCTGAAGTCACAAGAGTTGATGGTCACCGAATATGGCGCAACGCTGCATTCATTTCTCCCCACCAGCAGAGGGCGATGTTTAAAACCTGTACCACCAAGATGATTCGTCTTGAACGTTTAGTTGTTGATCTTCCTTGAACTATGACGCTTTTGTAACCTTCAACGTGCATGTATGACAACAGGAGTCGGCACATCGGCTGTGTAAGCTGTATAACGATATAAAAATGGTAAGAACATGTTATTTTTGCTAGGTCTCATGCAGTTATGTACTGCGTTAACTCTAAAACATGTCGTGATGAAATAAGGTCTTTTTTTTAGTGCTACTGTGTCTTTAAGTAGCTCTACGTAACGAACCTAATGCATTTCAAAAGAGCTTCAGTAATAAGAAGGTTAAAGTGTTTGTGTGTCGAGTTCTGTCTCTGTATTTTCGTCACAACAGCCTCTGCTGACCCTGTTAATAACTGTTTTAATCTGAACACTCTCAGGCTAAATACCTCGCTCAGATCGTAGTGATGGGTGTTCAGGTGGTGGGACGAGCTTTTGCCCGGGCTTTACAACAAGAGTATGCAGGTATTTATGCTTCTGTTATCCTGACCCTGACGTCCGCTGCTATGGATTTGATTGAAATGTTGTTACTCCTCTTTAAAAGAATCTTTAATCTTTAAAGGAATCTTTAAAGAGGTACATGTTTTAAGTCAAAACAATTATCCTGATCTTTAACATTAACACACACACACGTGTTGCATCTTCTTAATTTACAAAGTCATTGTGTCATTGTTAGCCCTGAACTGGCAT
>CAEGAE010057906.1:0-10224 GCA_903067095.1 Girardinus metallicus
CCATAGTGGAACTTGGAGTGTGACTGTTTGAGGTTGTGGGCAGGTGTCTTTTATACTGGTAACCAGTTCAAACAGGTACCATTGATACAGGTAATGAGTGGAGGACAGAGGAGCCTCTTAAGGAAGAAGTTACAGGTCTGTGACAGCCAGAAATCTTGCTTGTTTGTCGGTGACTAAATACTTATTTTCCACCCTTATTTTCAAATAAATTCTTTAAAAATCAGACAATGTGATTTTCTGAATTGTTTTTTCTCATTTTGTCTCTCATAGTTGAGGTCTACCTGTAATGTCAATTACAAGCCTCTCTCATCTTTTTAAGTGGGAAAACTTGCACAATCGGTGACTGACTAAATACTTTTCCCCCCACTGTAAAAGGTAGAGGGAAAAAAAAGAAAAAACACCCCCGTCTAATATTTTGTGGTTTTCTGCTTCACAGGTTTGTGTGCTAGAGCTGAGGAAATGACACCTGTGTGTGGTGTAGCTGTGGACCGACTACGAATGTGTACATAGCCAAAAAAGACTGTCCCTGCCTGTCCGCCACACTGCTGTCTGTCCCATCAGGGTCCGCTTCTTCGTGGACGTCCCACAGTTCGTCACGCCTGCGCCGTACAGACGTAGGAAGACCCTCCCCGACATCACTTGGACCCCCAATTGGTCAAACAAAACTCCGGCATCCTTCTGTCTTCTCGTGTCCGTAACCGCTAAATCAGAAGTGTACAGATATTTGATCTCTGTCGCTGCTTGCGTATCATACCCATCAGAATCTGGCGGCCCGCACAGATCTAAATTTGGACCTCACCGGATTTATCTTGTGACGTGTAAGAGGGAGGGAAGGGAAAGTTTTGAGAAGTTCATCTCTTTTCATTCACAGATCTATTCATTTCCTGTTGGTGACATATGCCAACTCATTCTTTTACTCCAAGAGATGTTTTTACGTTGTCGACGGTTTTAAGAGTGAGCAGAGCCTTGCAAACGTCTCTTCTCTTCAGTTTTTAAGTCGGAACCACAAACTTTCCTTCTATTTTTTTGGGACTTCGTGTGATAGTCCTACACAAATAAGCAAATAGTGAAAAATCTGGAAAACAACTCGACTAGTTATTACAAACTAGCGTTAGCTTTAGCCAAGTTGAATAAATAATACCAGTGATTAAGTCTTTTCTCAGATTCCTAAATGGATTTAGGTCTGGGCTTTGACTGGACCACTCCGGTAGTTTAACCTCCACCCCAATATCAAGTCTTTTTCACCAAGGTGTGTAGCTCCATCCATCCTCTGACCACCTTCTCTGTTTCTACAGAAAAAAATAATAAATGCATCACCACACCATGATGCTGCCACTACCATATGTAACTATGGGGGTAGGAAAGTGAGCCTGATCTGTTTCACATAGGTCAAAGCCTAAAATCAGTTGGTTGTTATCCTGCCAATACTGATCTGGTTATTTTAAAGGCAGTTTTTATCACAGTAAATGATGGTGAATACAAATATACACTACTAATTTTTTCCCCTGTTTTTCTTCCACTGCGCAATTAAGCTACACTTTATGTTGGCCCATCACATAAAACCCAATCACATACATGGTTTTACCATGACAGAATGTTGAAAAGTTTCAGGAGTCATGACCGCTTTTGCAAGTTACAGTATTTGATAACCACCCTGGCTGTTTTCATTTAGAGGGGAACCAATTGTTGTTTTCTGGACGATCGCCAGTATTTAACATGCTTGACCTGCCGATTCAGATTTTGGCCGATATCGACTGATTGATTTTTTATTTTTTTTGGTCCAAAAGGGTAAATATAGCGACAAAGCCGCTAAGTTAGAGGTAGATGAAATCGGTTTCACCGGCCGATGCAAATTTAAGGAAGTCGGGCCAATTTGTCGGTTTCTAGGAAATCACTTTTCAGGTGCTTGCATACTGACTATTCAAAACCTCTAAGAGTTAATCTGAGCCACACATCTGCCTCAGATGTGAGGTAAAGCGATAAACTTTGCTGGTAGCTGTGCTTCGTTTCTCTCCTGGTGAAATCCAGACCATGTTGTGATAGTCGTTCTTTCCCTCGCTTTCTTCTAAAAGGGCGTCTTCTCTTCTTCTAAAAGGGCGTCTTCTCTTCTGCTAAAACGGCCGTACCCGCCCGTCCCGACCTACGTACCGCACTGCAGACGGCAGTTGTTGCCCCGCATTATCACAAACACACAGGTGACAGACGGCGATTTGTTTGGGGTGTTTAGGTTTTGCGTTTGAAGACAAGTCGGCTGTTGATGAAGCAAACATGCAGACGTAGGCTGCTTCGTTGAATCTTACAAGATACCATTGCGCCGTCATAGCTGCGACCGAAGCAGTAGGCGTTTGAAGTTGCTTTGCACTTTAGCCTAAAATGAGGGAAGATTCAACCCATCGAAAACTTGTCTTTAGTAGCAGGTTTATCGGTCATCTTCAACTCACATCAATCAAAGAGGACCCATCAGCCGACCTGTTACATATCTGCCGCAAAAAAAAAAACGCTTTTACCTTTATTTGCTTTGATAAAGCCAGCAGTGTCTGAACTGGATCTCTCTGAAGTGGTATTTTATCGCCGTTTGGTTTTGGGTGGGCAGGAACAGAACTAACACCGATCCTATGTTTGCTATGTCGGAAAGCCCTCGAAGTGTTTTGTACTTTTGTAATTTTTATTCGTTTGTAGCCAGGTACTCAAAACGACAAAAATAAAAACAAAACAAACAAAAAAAAAAACCCAGATGTAATTGCTGGTGTAATATAACACAGAACATGTAAATACCAATTTTCTGAATTTTTTTCTTTTTTGGGTGTCTTTCCACAGACCTATGTTGTACTTTGTCACGGTTGCAGCCTGCAGCCTCCTGATCAGACTGTTGGTATATCACTCAGATCTTAAGGTCTAGAATAAAATCTATTTTGATAAAATCTGTGTGTTTTGTGGCTTTGAACAGACTTCACACACAGCTGCTGCTTTGGTTCACTTACAGCAGCTCCATCAAACTGTCATGGTGGGTGTCTTTCCCGCTCCCATGATGTGTGTCAAAACAACCGCCTTGCATTGTACTATTATTGTTAAATTATTTTTTGTGTGTACAATTAATTGTTTAATTAAAAAAAAAAAAAAAAAAAAGCAGAAGAATCTTTGATTGAAAAGGGGGGAACCTGAACGAAAAGTATGAGAATAACTAAACATCCAAGGTTTCTAATAAAAGATCTTCCAACACCAACTAACCTGACACAGGGGCCAAGCTGTAACTGAGGCCCCACTCAGTTACAGCTTCAACACAAAGGAGGAACCATCCACCCATCATTTTCTGCTTAGTCAGGACGATGGGGTGGCAGCCTAAGTAGGGAGGCCCAGACTTCCCTCTCTCCAGCCACTTGTTCCACCAGGAGGCATCCTGACCAGATGCCTGAGCCACCTCAACTGGCTCCTCTCGATATGAAGGAGCAGAGGCTCTACTCTGAGTCCCTCCTGGATGATTGAGCTTCTATCTCTAAGGGAGAGCCCAGACACCCGTTGGAGAAAACTCATTTTGGCTGCTTGTATACGTGACCTTGTCCTTTTGGTCACTACCGAAAACTCGTGACCATAAATAGGGGAAGGAACGTATATCGACCAGTAAATTGAGAGCTTTGCTTTTTGACTCGGCTCTCTCTTCACCATGACAGTCGGTACCGACCTGAAGGAGGAACTCTCAACGACACTTATGCTTCATCCCTCAACCAAACTGGCGAGCAAACCCTGCAACAAGGGACAACATTGCACACCAACCACCTATTTTCCTGCTAAGACTAACTACCACCAACCCACCAAACCCACATGCTACCCAATTAGCCTAAAGATCAGTTCCACATGCGGAATTGTGCTCTGCTCACCAAGAGGCAGAGCGGAAGGAGCCGGGCCTGCCTAAGCTGCAGGAGTTCAGCAGCAATCTGAAATGCATTCAGTCGCCACTGCATGCAAGTCAGTCAGTCAGTCACTAATACTGTGAAAAAAAAGATCAGATATTTCTCAAAAATGCCAGGTGCATTGTTTCTGCTATCTCATCTGGTGCAGCCTGCATTCCTGCAACGTTGAGGTTTCCACTATGGTTCCTACAGTGCAGGGTTCTGTTTCTGCTGCAACATCGCTAAATGTGCACCTGACGGCCCTTCAGATTATAATGCTAGCTTGACGTATGGGAACAAACAAGAATGAATTTCTGTTCAGTCAGGCAAACATTTGAAACATTGGGTCGAAGTTAATCTGCATCACCGTTATACACAAGCTAGTAGACTCCAGTAGCTAGTTTTTTGTTAGTTTTTTTTTTTGTCTGAATTTTACCAAACAGGGTAGTATTTGACAGGTGCCTAAAAGTACTCGACATTACCTATTTTCTTTTAAGATGAAATGTCAAAGTACTTTTTTTTATTTTTTATTATTACTTCTGTGGGTTGGTGAACCTCAGGGTCAGCTAGCAATTCAAAAGCACTGTGGACGTGGGTTGTCTGATGGTGGTTTTGGTCACACCATCACATAAATCCTAATTCCAGTATTTAAAATTAAATTAAGAATTTTATTTGCAGTAGACACACGTTACACCCTCTAGAAAAACAGTCCTGCTCATTGCACACACATACACACACACACACACACACACACATTGTTGCCGAAAGAAGAGGAAGTTCCTTATGCAACAATTGTCATTCTGGCCAATCAGTTCAGTTTTGGTTTCATCGGACCACAGGATATGTGTCATAAAAATGGTGACACAAGAATGAGAAATCTGAATTATAAAAAGTATGCAGAGCTGCCTCTGGGGTTTGGGGTTATAGACCAGGTTGAGCTTTTGAAATGCTGATCAGGTGTGCCTAACTGTAAACACAATATCTTGCTGGCATGATTATGCATTGTAAAAAATTGCATGAAAGTAAAGAAAAAACAAAACAAAAGAAAAAACATCCAAAATCAGAGGGAAAAACTGTCCAAACGTGTTTCTGATCGATGTCGATTTTGGTCACCTGAAATAGCAACAGTTTATATATTCCAATATTATTCCAATGTTAATGTTTTCTGGACAGTACAATGCTATTGTACTATTAAGAGACCCAACTCTTAATAGTGAGAACCAGCACTCACTGTTAAGTAAGTGACTGTTGGAAATTTTAGAGATTTCATTAAAATCTCTAAAATACATTAGAGATTTTAATGGACAATTTGAATCCTGACATTTCTGATATCATTAATCTTGCGATCATTTTGTGTACTTTATTCATACACGTAAATTGATAAGTACCGCTGCTTACCGTTTTTCTGAACTATTTATTGAATATTTTAAGCCTACTTTTGTAATACGAAAAACTACCATGACTTTCCAAAATAAGTCATGGTATCATAGCATAATTAATCATTTAATCATATTTAATTATGCTATGACATGTTTGTTTTTGACTGCTTTCTTTATTGACCCTTTAACAACGTCATTTAATCATTCGAGGCGCCATGATGGACGGGAGTATTGAACTGAGCGAATGAAGTTGTTTTCGCCAGTTTATTCGTGGCTTTTTACGTGTTCTAATTAGCCTGCAATATCTCGTATGTTTCTAATCACACTTACTTATAAAGTATGTGAACGTTAATCTCTCTATAGATCTGTTTTGTTATGCGTTAAGCTATTACGGTGTTCAAAGAAAAAGCGGGGAATTTCACACAATTAGCGGAGAACACTTTCATCAGACACTGACTGTAAAGCGTTCGGCTCATATGTGTCCATAAAGGTGTCAAAACCGTATTTATTTCAATTAATCTGCGAAATAAAACCCACCGCTTTAGGGCTTAAGGGTCAAGAAACGTGACAATGTTACGAATATCTTTAAAAGTTGCCTCTTCGGTCAGATTTCAGTCCGTTTTCTCCTCAGTATGCGGGAGTTTTAGAGCGATGCGCGCTCCCGCGACAGGGCGTGCAATTCTCGGCAGGCATTCGTTTCTCGGCATAACACCGTCATGGCGGGGCGGGCCGCGTTTCGAAGAGAGTGACGTCACGTGCAAAAGGTCAATTCAAATTTTTTTTTTTTTAAATTATTATTTATTTATTTACAAAAATTACTCACGTCACGATCTCTGGAAACTGTTATATTAATGTCAGACTTAATTCAACTTGGGCGTTATAAATTTCGAATGTTGTGTTTGTCCCTGAATACAAATTAAGTTGGCGTTTAAAAATAAGACAGTAAAAACACAAGTTATTGAAGGCAACCACAATAAACAGGTAACTGTAAATTAATTTAGCAAGTTTAAAAAAAAAAAAAAAAACTTTTCTAGCTGTGTGTCCTTTGTTGACTCGTGAAGAGAATGATTGATTTTTTTTTTAAGGCAGACCAATTAGACGCCATGGCTCAGCTCCAGAGGAGGTAATGTAAGTATCTCTGTTTCGCTAAGTTCTCGGCTAACGGTAACGTTAGCATTACAAACAACAGAGGAACTGCTGTACGAGGGTTGATAGAGGAAGACTGGCGAAACCAATTTTATTTCAACAACCACACCTCTACTTTTTACTTAATCTGTAATGTGTCCTGAAAGCGTATTCACACCCGTTTGTCACTTTACCACCACTTTTATGCATGTTATGCGCTACATGAAGCAGAATAAAACCCTGAAGTGTGGCGTGGATTCGGCCCCCAGGAGTTCAACGCTATTGTGGCACAGTTTAGTTGTAATTTCCAGCAGCTTTGCAAATCAAGAGAAAACACCGCCAAGCTCAGACCGGGCGGAGAACTAAAACAGCGAGTTGTTTTCACAGACTTTGTACTTCTCTGGACTTTGACTGGACCACTTTAAACGTATGCTCCACCGTAGCTCTGGCTGTGTGTGCGTGTGCCCGGGCCAGCAACCTTTGGGTGAAATTACGGCTAATGGACATTTGTCTTCCCCGGGTTGTTCTACATTTAGCTTCATCTTATCAGCTCCGACCTACTTCTTTGTCTCTGCTGACGAAAAGCGTCCCACGTGACGTCGTAGCCACTATTTTCGCAAAGGAGATGATGTTTTTAAAGGGATGTGCAGTGTTGGCTTTCTGCCACACATCATATTTGTCAGCCAATAATATCTGCTTTCTTTCAGCTGTCTCTTTCTTCTTACTTTTTTTTTTCAAAACCCATATCTGTGGACTGCAGAACTAATAATTACACCATCAACAGATGGTCTTTGGGTGTTTTCTAACACAAAGCTGCTTTAAAATTCTCACTGCCCTGCCTCACGTGTTCCTTGGTTCCTCCTTGATGCCGTTCAGTTCTCTAATGTCCTCTGTCAAGCCTCTGAGAAACAGAAACAGAAGATCTGCAGTTATATTGAGATTAAATAAAAACACTGATCGACATTTAGGTGATATCTGAAGTTGGGGTGCACCGATTTTCCTTATTTTGGGAGATCGACGATTGGCCGATACACATGTGGAGCCGATCTTACCCACCTCTGCAAAGGTCTAAAAATCAGCCGCTGTCCCCTTCTGCTCTGCTGTGAGAGGTTTGACTGTTAGCCCCGCCCACTGTGGTCATGTCTGTAACAATAGTTACCCCACCGTTGCCAACTCAGAGACTTTCTTGCTATATTTTTGCAACATTTCGGACAAAACAAAAAAAGAAAAGAAAACAAGTATCGACTAAAATCAGAATCGACAATCGGTGCACGCCTACTGTGAAGGCAGTCGCTTGCACTCGATTTTATTTAGGAGTAGCAAAGTGGAGGGATCTGTATGTAATGAATTTGGGAAAAAATAAAAACTATCCTTTCCCTTCCACTTCACAACCGTGCGCTGCTTTGAGTTGGTCTGTCTCACAGGACGTTCTGTGGTTGTAAAAGGACAAAAATGTGGAAACATTCAAGGGGGGTAAATACTTTTGCACGGCCGTAAGTCCACTGGCTTCTGTTCGGAGATGAGAAGAGGCTGCTTAGGAGTTAAGAAGCAATGGGTGTTGTGAAATGGAAAAAAAGAAAACAGGAAGTGTGAAACTGAACAACCTGTAGCTGTGTGTGTGTGTGTGTGTGTGTGCTGTATTGCATTATTAAATTGGGACAAAGACAGGAGGATACGCAGGATGCAGGTGCAGATTTTCCAATCGGCTTCGTTCCACGGCAGTTTGAAACGCTGGTTGGGTCTGGATCCTCCGTTCCTCTGCCTGCCTCAGAGCCACCTCTCTGGGCTGCTGTGAAAGCAGGTAGGGAGGGAGGGAGGGAGGGAGTGAAAACGACACAGTCAGGGAGCCTGGCTCGGTTTTTAAATTTTTTTTATTACCAGCAGCTTTACTATCGACACCATCAGTCTCAGACCTGATTGAACTTTCACACTTTCTCTCTGGCAGAGAAACGATGTGATCCTTCCCACGTTGGGTGGACTGAGAGCTGAAGCCTGCCCCACCTCCTCACCTCGGGACTAACGCTTTACACTTGAAGCAGAAGAGAAAGTCTTTCAACGCGGAGCAGAGGGAACGGGGACCTACCGCGTCGACTCGGTGAGTGCTGGCTGTGGTCCTTACTGTGGGATGTTGTCTCTCCTCTGGGCTTCAACTCTTATTTATACAAACGGTGACTCTATAACTAAGTTCTGGTGCTAGAGTCACCTGTGAATGCCAGAGTGCCGCCCTGCTCCTCAAGGAGAAAGTAATTGTGGAGGGAATATTTTTAAAAACAGGAAACTTCAGTTCGGATCGTTCAGTGACTGCACTGTCTGCTCACCACCCGGCGAAGGAGCCTGACTAATTACTCCTAAATATGTCCTTCTTCTTAAAGGCCCAGTTTACTTAGCCTGCTCTCACTGAGCTCCGGTTGTATTTATGAACCGCTGCTGTAGTTTTTCTTTTAAGATGCTTTTTGCTTCCATGGCTAAAACAGTTATTAGGATGAATTGATGTGCCGAATCAATCAGCCAACCTACCAATCGAGTAATCGTTAGCTGGAAAAAGAGAAAAGTGGCTGAAAGAACAACGTATTTATCGGTAGTTGAGCCACAACTCTACAAAAATGCATACATTTTGCACATCAGGTTAAAGAAAAGAATTATCGGTGAAAATGTTCTACCCAGAACTCATGAAGTGGAAAATTAAAACGCTACTTTTTGTTGTCCAGTTATTAATAGACTAACAAAAAAGGAACAGATGATCTGTACACTTTGTTATTGTTCAGTTAAGCTGAACGGGCTGGGCTTTTCACTTGTTATTTTAAACTTTTTCGCTGTGTTTCCTCTTTCTGCTTCAAATGTTCAAGCACACACTGAGCATACAGCGATCAGTGACATGTTGCTGTTGCATTTGAGGCAATAAAAAAGTTATTTAATCATGTAAAGAATGAATTGAAATATTTGTTTGTTTGCATTTTTAATGTTGTATAAAATAACCTAGATTTTGTTAAATGAAAAATCTGCTGGACGTCAATTTTTCTGTACGATTAATCGATTAATCACCAGAATAATCCATTACTAAACTAATCCTTAGTCGCAGTCCTGCAGGGGATAACATTTCTATTCTTTTTTTTTTTTTTTAAATAAGAATTGTTATTTATTTATCGATATATTTTATGTATTTTTAGTCTTGCATAAAGTAGCGTTAATTGCTTAAAGGAAAACTGCAGACTGTGCCTATTTTTCTCCGATTAGTTGTCAGAAGAATATATAAAATAATCTATATTTATTTAAAACTTATTTTTACTTATTTAAAAAAATTCAGTCATGTAAGACGTATTTCTAATATTGTATAAATAACTTTAAATAGTTAAGTGAAAAATCTGTGAAATTGGTCAGTTTTTCATACAATGAATTGTCAGAAAAAAAAAAAACTGTTGCTGAAATAATCGTCATTTGCAGCCCGAGTTGTTTCCTGTATTTCTCTGCTTGCAGAAAAGGCCCTCAGGCATATGAGCAGACGTATCAAAATATCCATATAACATTGTATGGATAATGGTAAGAGTTTTGCATGCACAGTTAATGAAAGTGAGTCTTCGTTTAGCCCACGGATGAAACGGCAGTGAGTGTTGCGACTGTGTGAAAAGAATCTCTTCATCACGCTCCCAGCACACGGCGCCGTTCAGAGTCAGTGACCTCATTAGGTCCAGAGCAGGCAGCGATGTTTAAAAAGCTGTCAGGTCGCAGTGGGAGTCCTATGCCCTGGGTGTGATCCAACCCCCCCCCCCCCCCCCCCCCCCCCCCCCCCCCCCCCCCCCCCCCCCCCCCCCCCCCCCCCCCGCCGCCCCCCCCCC
>CAEGAE010057913.1:0-21659 GCA_903067095.1 Girardinus metallicus
ACATAAACTAAAAATTGGAGTATAGACATTTTTTATAAGCGTATTTGTGATCCTGCCTCTTTATTATTAAATTGAATATCATTTCAGATTTTTGTATAACTTTTCTTCAGGCTAACTTAGAAAGTGGGCTATTATTGTTACAGGTTAATTTTCTAAACTACAAAAAAGTAGCTAGTAGAGAAGCTCAAATATGAAAAATTGGTCTGATATTGATATCCGATAGTAACACCGGTGTTATGCCACATTTACCAATATTTTATTTTATCAAATTTTTTATGTGATTACTCGATTAATTGTAAGAATAATTGATAAATTACTCGATTACTAAAATATTTGTTTACAACAACCCTAATTGTGGCCATGTTAATCTGCCTCATGCAAATTAATTGAATTTATGGGTCACATTGAACAAATGGATTACAAAGCTTGAAAAATTACTCCCAACAAAAAATGCAAATAAAAAAAAATCTAATTTTGTGATAATTAAACTATTAAGAGTATCTTTGCTTTTTACAACCCTTTTCTCAATATTTTGTTGATTTAAAAACTGTCTGCACAGTTTGTTTGATACGTGAATCAATGCTAAATGACTTTTCCTCATTGTTTGTTTCCTATCCAAGGTGTGTTTTGGAGGTCCCAGCTTTATATTGACCAGCCACAGTTCTTGAAATTCAACATATCAGTCCAGAAAGATGCACTGGTTGGAGTGTATGGACGGAAAGGCCTCCCACCATCACATACACAGGTTGGTCACTTGGACACCTCAGACATTAATGGACGTGTCCTGTAAAAACTATTTTGCTTACATGTGGTGGTGAAATGTTTTTACACTGCTTTAGACTGAGCCTAATTCTATCTTATTAAAAAAAATTTAAGCTACTGAGGATTTAAAGGAAAAAGTTAGACCTTCTGCCAAGCATCACGTTGAGGTTCTCGTTCTTGCTTAAATAATTCTTCATCTTCACCTCAAATCAACAGCTATATGTTTGAAATGTCAAGAACAATGAGTGTTTCAATTGAGATTGAACCCAGATACTCTTCAAAGCTAGCTCTATAATGGATAAAGCATGCTAACACAACATTAGCTGCTGGAATGGCTCTAACCTCAGTTTATAATTTGCAAACTATGCTTAAAACACCATGTCAGGAAACCAGCCAGTCTATATAAGTGCTACCATTTTTAGACAAAACCAGTGGTCAAACGTCCAATTAGAATTATGTCAGGAACACTCTGATGGCAACAAGAAATGTCAAGTTACTTTTTAACATGCTGAGCGTCATTTAACCAACACTTAGTGGGGATGTTTGTATAAATATGTTTGCATTTGGATTGATACATTTGACTTTGTGGGGATTAGAGAAAATCCACATTAAATCCGAGAGCAATCAAACACTTCAATCCTCCTACTCAGCGTTTGTTGAAGATTTAGTATGCAAAATTTTCACTTTGCTTACACTCTAAAATCTCTGAAGACTTCCAGTGTGGTCCACAATCTGAAAAATTATGGGATTTGATTTCATCTCTTTTGAAAGTATGGAAAAAATACATTAAAAGTATAAAAAATATTTGTCTTTACAATTCCTACCCACTTAAATCTTGTGTTCTATCTCCCTTTTTTGTGTCCTTGCTTCCTCTCTTGCTCCACCTTCCTTCACTTTTGCCCATCCTTTTTTTTTCTTATTTCATTCTTGTATCATTTCAATCTTTCTTACTTGTGACCCTTTCTTGCTTTAGTTTTTTTTTTTTAATCATTTTCTTATTTCTTTCCCTTCTTTGTGACATGGCTTTTTTTTTACATCTTTTTATATTTCCCTCTATCTTTGCAGTTGTCCTTCCCTTCCTTCGTTCTTTTTTTCCTTTGGTGTTTTACCTTTCTGTCCTTCGTTGTGTAAAAAGCCCAGGTCTATCCCTTGTGTTTGTCCCTATTTTTGTTCCTTATCTTCCTCTTTCCTACTTCTTTTTTCCCCTCATCCTTTTTTTTTCATACATTTTCTCCCTTCATTGTCTTTTCTTTCTGCCCTTCACTGAAAATGTGACAGCTGAGCTTATGGTCTAATTTGGGTTCCCCACAAAGACGGATTAAATCTACACTAGAAAAACACAAAACTGCTTATTTTTTAATACTTCATGTTCTAGATGGTTTGCTTTAGTGAAAGGCATTTTAAAACATTGAATCATCTTACATCTGCGCTTTGAGTTGTGCTATGATTGAATAAAACTGAAAGAGGAAACATTAAACTGTGTTTCCTGATTTAGTGGATTGGAACTCCAGGGATGTTAGGCTGCAAAATCAAAGCATAGTTTGGGTATCATCTACATTTCAGCCCTTTGGAAAAAAAAAAAGATTAGCATTCCTATCAGTGTTAGTGTGCTTCTTCTCCATTTCCCACACATCTCCTGCTTAGAGTCATGTTGTGCATTAGGGAAGAAAAGGGATTTTATGGTGACTTATATTGCTGTGTTTGAGATGAAAACTCAAACAGAAATGTTAACGCAGAACATTGTAAATGACTACATGCTACTGATATGACTGTAAAAATGAAGCAAAATGAAACACATTTGAAGGAGACTTAATCAGTGCTTCACTTAAAACTGAACTTCATCTGGAAAAGATTAAGGGTGTTACAGTTATGCTGGTCATAACCCTAAACTAAGGTAACTGCCAAATAATTACCTCCTCCCCCTTTCTTCTTGTCGAGCCTGGATTCTGTCTCAGCTGACATTGGATATGAGCCAGTGTACACCCTGGATAGGTCTCCATTTCACCACATGGCCATTACAGGCAGACATTCACCCACGCACACCGACATGCAGGGACACAGGAAACTCCCAGTCCACACAGAAAGACCGGCACAGTCACAGCCAGAATCATCTAATGTGCAGGAACGGGTGCTAATCGCTTCATCTGTGTTCCATCCCTCGACCCAGGTAACACGAGCTATAAGGAATACGAAAAGTTAGTGAGAATTCATCATTATAACGGTCACATTTTGAAACCGCTTTAAGAAAGAAATCATGTTGAAGATGGGAACGAAGCAGCGGAAACCTCAGCGACTGCTCGATCTTTGTGTTTTCATCTGTATGTCTCTCAACGATTTCACCACATCAGAAAGATGACTGCCGCTGATTTGATGCCGTGAACAAACATCCAAGCCTTCAGTGATTCATTCGACCTTTCATACGTTTAACACACACCAGAGCTTCTTTTAAAAAAAATAAATAAACTAACACTCCCTCTCTCAAAATGTCAAACCCTCCAATCTTTTTCTGAGTCCAGGTTAAATGTGTTATGTGGTTTTAGTTAAAAGGGAAGCTGAACAGCTTAATCTGCCTCTATATTTGATGCACTTACATCTGTGTGTGGCCAAAAATAGTTTCCCGCAGCGCCACTCCTAATTCAATGTTGGCGTATTCCTAATGGATAAATAAGCATATACGTCCTTGCCCTCACCAAATAGTCAAGTTCTCATTATTCCTTCTAAGTTTGCAGATTTAAGCTTTCAAATATAAAACTTTCTTTACAAAAAATTAAGTTTCCATTTGCTTTGAACTTTTTGATCCAAAGAGTTAAACCAAAAGAAATGTTGCTTCTGAATGAATTCACACACAAGTAGCTAGTCAAATCCAAAAGTACCAAAGGCATAATAAGCAAACCTTTAAAGAAGCAAATCAGTTTAGTGTTTGATGCCATATGCATAAATGGATTTAGGTTTACAGCAATGTTAGATATACCTCATCTCCAGCTGTGCTTTTTGCTGAGGGGCTTTAGTTGCAATTAGATCCACATTTCTTGTAAGACACGTTTCATAGTTATATTTTGTAGCTATTTGTGGTTTTTTTTAAATTGTCTGAAGTAAGTTTGAAATGTTCCATCAGTGGTGGCACTGCTCTGGCCTTGAGGCAAGGAAACCACGATACTAAAACCCTAATGTTTTAAAGATGGAACGATGGAGGTACGGGGGAATGCAGTTTTTCTCCTCTTTGTTAACAGATTCTTCTTTGTTCTTGGAGCCCAGCTCATCATGGCCGCTTTACGTTCCGGTGGTGGAAACGTGATTCTCGCCTGGGACTCTCAGTTGCTTCAGATTTACTGTGACTACTTCTTTCACAATTGGCATGCCTTGTCCTTAGTGATATCTATTTAACTGGTTGATGTGTCATTGTCAAAGTAATGCAGTTTAGTTCATTTCAGTTGTATTTTTATCGCATCAAAACACAAGACAAGATGTCTCAAGGGACTTTGCAGCACAAAACAAGCCCTTTTTCTATCTAATTCAAATGCTGTGAAAAAGATTACTTGAGTTTCCTTTTTTGTCACATATAAATGTTTCAGATCATCAAACACAATTTATTGTTAGACATAGAGACCTGAGTAAATACAAAAAGTAGTTTTAAAAGAATGATTTAATTTTCTAAGGGGTAAAAAGCTTTCCAAAGCAACCTCGCTGTGAGAAAAAGTTATTTCCTCCTAAATCAAATAAGTGGTTCTGCCAGCCTTGCCAGCAACAGCTGCCATCGAGTGTTTATGAGAAGTGGTAATAAGTGGTTTACATCACTGTGGAGACATTTTTATTCCTCTCTTTGTTGCAGAATTTTTTTAATGAATATTTTTGGGTTTTTCATTTGCTTGCTTAAGTCATTCAGTTGTGGACTTCCTAGTTTGTGTTGAATTATTGTCCTGAATAACCGAAGGCCGCAATCTGATGGCTGGAGACTCTCCCTGTGAATTGTTGAGAATAGATCAGAGTTATCGGCTCCATTAGTTACAGCAAAGCATCAAGATCCCAAAACTGCAACATATTTGACTGTCAGAATGTTTTTTCCCAAAGTGTTATACCAGATGTAGCAGGACAAGAATCTTCCAGAAAGTCCCACTTTTATGTCATCACAAAATTTTGCCTACTCTTTCCTTCTTATTATTGTTACATTAACTGTGGCCTTATCTGAGAGAAGTGATGGCTACAGTGCTTTCCATGTTGTTCTGATTTCTCCTATGAGTGATCAATGCGTTCTTGGAGTGGTTTTGTTAGGCCAGCAACTCCTGGAAAGCTTTTCCACTGTTTCATGTGTTCTCCATTTGTGGATAATGACTCTTAGTGTGGTTCCATTGGGTCCCAAAGCCATTGAAATACGTTTGTAGCCCCTTCCAGACTTATAGATGTCTGTGACTTTGTTTCTTATGTGTTCTTGATTCATTTTTGTATTTACTCACATGAGCAGAGACTCAGATTTGAAATAAAATTTTATGTGAAAGTTTAAAAAATTGAAATGTGACAAAAACAGCAAAAGTAAAACAAATCTGTTGAGTAAGCATTTTTCCCAACACCAAATTCACAAATAAATCCAGTCCAGATTGATTCAGTTCATTCTGATACAATTCATCCTACAGTAGGAGTAAACTATGGTTCAGTTAATCCAGCTATAATACAATACAATGAGACAAAGTTGGTTATAAAATGCCAGTTAATAATAAGTTGTCTCTGGAAGCCCTTTGAATTGAATTGACTAATTAACTTTGCAGCAATCCCACCTTCTATAAATAAGCTATGGATAAGAAGCCATCTGCCTTCACTGACTGGAAGTTAAGGGGGAACCCAGAAAACATGGAAGCACTGCGCCATGAGTACATTCATTGGGAAAGAAAAAGAGAAGACAAAGCCTTTGGAAGCAAACACACAGAGAGTAGAGAGAGTAAAAAGTTGTAGAAACAGGTGGTGGTAATGTCCTCCAGCAGTTGAATCCCATAGCAGCATAGCTCCAGAAATAACCCAACCTAGTAGTAACCTAACCCAGTCTAACTATAAGATTTATCAAAATGGAAAGTTTTAATCCTAGTCTTAACAGTAGACAAGGTGTCTGCCTCATGGACTAAAACTGAGAGCTGCTTCCACAGTTTTAGCTGCCGCCAATTCTGTTTTAAACTAGGAATCGTTGGTAAACCTGTAGTCAGGCAGGGGAAACTATCTTTTTACACTCTGTTGGTGCAATTATAAGTCAAGCTAGAATTTTGACCATATTCTTATCTTAATGTGGATTTTCCAGCTTCTATCTATACCCACTTATTCTTGCTGAGGTTTGGGGGTCTGATATGTATCTTCATTGAACTTTGGGCAAGAGGACAAGGCAACACAGAGACACACAGGACAAACAAAACACAAAAAGACAACATAGAAAGGGACACATTAACTTATCAATGATTTTGGACAGTTTTAAGAAGACCATTGTCTTTGTATGCAGGGCAGTCCTCCCTTGTATAAAGTTAATAATTCTACTGTGTGGCTACCCAGACTGTGTCACTAACCAGAGTGAGTAACTTGCTAGGTAGTTTTAACCAGTTATCTCAGCTGATAAATCCTCTTCCACTGTAAATGGCTGGTTTAGTTGATATTATCTGAGGTTTTCAGAAAAGGTGACATAGCTACAGATTATGATGTTCCAGAAACATATGTCGCCTTGGTCAGACTGTGATTTATCTGTGTTCTTTAAATAAAACAGAACAGCCACTGTCATGACCTAGCTTCAATTCCCACAGCAAAGAGACTCAAACCATGCGTAAAAGTTAGAAAACAATGGTTTGTCTTTTCTAAATATAAAATACCAAATCAAGATGGTTCCATGCTGAAGTTTAGAACTAAAACAAATCAATGGTATCATTGAGTCAGTCATCAAATATGCTTAAGGGAAAGCTAACTTTTTTCCCCAGTGTTTTGAAGGGAAGATTCACTGAAAATATATTTTGATATTAGAAAGATGTTGCTGATTCAACTGGCCAAATCAATGTTCATCTGTTCCTGACTCGAAAGCATAAACATGCCAGCAGCCCTTCAGATCAGATGGAATAAACACAAAACACGCAGCTTGCAAGAATTCCTCAAAACCTCACTTCTTTCCTTTCTTTCATACAGCCTGGGTCACCAATTTTCTTTGTGTAATTGCTTTTTGGTTTCTGGTTTGTAACTGAGACTCTTTTCAAGAATCACATTTTTGATGTGAATCACCACTTGGTACCATTCCTATTCAGATATTTAGGTTAATTCAATCCAATCCTTTACATTCCAGTCTAGTCATGCACTTACATTCAGATTCAAGTACATACAGTACAATACAATCCCATTTACTGTTTAGCACAGTTAAAGTCAGTAGAGAATGTGATGCCATTTGGTAAAACTTGTTTCTCTAAAGAAGCCCAGCATTGTATTGAGACACTTTGCAGCAATCCCTTCTCAAACATGTGGTGACGGTGAAAAGTTACCACTCTATTTTACAACCAAAACACATACAGGAGGACAAGGCTCCTTGTGATTGGCCTTCAGCACATACAAAAGGACTCAAACAATTCTAAACACCCTCTCATATTTTGACATACTCCACTGATAAATAAGACTCTTAATGTAAATCCCATTTAACTTTTTTTATTAATCTTACCAGTTTCTGTTCTTTAATTCAGTCACTGCTATCCCCCATAAGGCATAAACCACGGACATATAATCTTCAGCCATCACTAGTCTAGTCCAGTTGGGTCAAAGTGCAGCCAAGTCTTTTATAGTGTGCTATAAAATCCAAATAGCTTCTGTTTTGGGCCTTCTCTCTTCCTCCTACCTTGGGGCTCCAGGTTGTAACTTGCCTGGTGATGTAATTATTTTGAGATTATCTTTTTGTGTAGATTTTTTTTTTTGACTGATTTACTTCTAGTGTCTCTAGAAAATATCCTCTCCCAAAACAGCTGGTTTGTATATTATCAAAAATATACAAGATCTTCCATCCATCCATTTTCTGTACACCCTTGTCCCTTAGTGCGGTTGGGAGGTGCTGGTGCCTATCTCCAGCTAACGTTCCGGGCGAGAGGCGGGGTCACCCTGGACAGGTCTATACAAGATCTTCTTGAGACAATTGTTTAAAAAGGTTTTATAGGTCCTTGTGGGTGTCATTATTTTCCACCATCTTTGTGAAGGAGCACAGATTTGACATTGCTGATAAAAGTATGACACTTTGTTGTTAGTGCTGAATCACTAGATCTGCAGATATTACTTAGCCCCACTGCTTGTTCACAGTGCTGCTCAGGTTGTTTAAAGACTTCATTGTTTCTGGTATTCCTAAATATCTTGAGATAGCAGGTCATCTGCAGTGTCTAAGCCATTCAATTGAGTTTGGTAAATTTATTTCTTCTTCTTAACAGTTGATATCTTCCTGATCCAGTCTATTACTAGCAAACATCTTCACAGACTGTTTTACATTTCCGGCCCTCATACTATATAAATGTTGGATGATCCTGAGGAGCTCAGTGGACACTCCATAGTGTCGGAAAATCTTCTGCATTGTGTTTCTATCAAGGTTATCATACAGTCTATAAAGCCAATCTAGAAAGGGAACTTCCAGTCCAAGAGTTCCTTCACTTAAAAGCAAAGTGATGCAATTTGTTTCTCACAGGCTCTTTCATTTTTAAAAGCATCTTGATTACTTTATATCCTTTATTGTAAAGTTTACATGCAATTCTTTGGTATTTTATAGAATTGCTTTTTGGGTCAAACATTTTATGTGACCTTCCACAAGCTTTGCTGGACTTTTGGCCGATTCCCCATGACAGATGCTGTTTGTATGTAAGTGTCTTATGCTCAGCTTTCAAGCCCACAAATTATTTTAGCTGTGTGATGGAAAAACCAAACTTGAAGGATTTTCTTGTCTCTCAGTCACTATGATAGCCAATCGCTTTGGCGGTAAACGTCTTTTAAATCATTGTCGATTTAAAAGACCCAAGTGGACCCAAGATTCACATTCCAGGTTGATGTCTTGAGGTGTTTGTTTTTCAATATTTCCACACAATGTTCTTTCGTCATGAAGTCCAGTAATCCCTCCTGCAACAAATCACCCTCACAACATGATGCTTCCACCCCAATAGGGTTTTCTCTGGCTTGCAACAATTCCCCCTTTTTCTTCTAAATGCAACAGTGGTCATTATGGCAAATCACTTCATTTTGAATTTAATCAGAACATAGGACAGGTCTCCAAAACTTAACATATTTGTCCCTGAATGTCCATCATGGTGAATAATGCTAGTATTTCTGTGTATTTGTGTCTTCCAGTATGATTTTGTTGAGCTACTGGACGGTAGTCGACTAATTTCCAAAGACAAGCGAGCGCTCAGTGACGCAGACTCTATGTATGCGTACATTTCCGGTTTCCACGAGGAGGAGCCTGGCGCTCGACACACGCGGTCCGTCAACGTGCTGGAGGCCGGCTTCATCCAGTACCTGGACACAGGAATCTGGCATCTGGCATTTTACAATGATGGACGGAACACAGAGCAAGTTTCCTATAACACAATCGTCATAGGTAGGATCCATGTGTGTGTTATTGAGTACTGTGCGTCTTTGAGTGGCTGCTTCCTTTTGTTAGCCTGGCTTTTTGTAAACTAACCTTTAAGTTTTGAGTATATTTTTTATTTCC
The DNA here is from genome assembly GCA_903067095.1 of Girardinus metallicus. Taxonomy (NCBI): domain Eukaryota; kingdom Metazoa; phylum Chordata; class Actinopteri; order Cyprinodontiformes; family Poeciliidae; genus Girardinus; species Girardinus metallicus. The sequence goes on from CAEGAE010057913.1 coordinate 9,446, forward strand.
AAGAGTGAAAGCAGCCTGCAAAGAATTGTTTTAGGCAATAAATGAATGTTGAAGGATCCTTCACAATCTGTCTCTCATTCACCCATTGAAGTGCATATAAAAGGTCATGGGGGGTATGTCATACAAACGTCTCATCTTCTGATTAAATATCTACTTAACTACTGATCGAAGCCCACTTATGTAATACTCACTGGTACCTGCTGATTTTATATTGCAGTGGCACAATGGAGGATTTTCTGCTTTAACGTCCCAAAACCCAATATGCCACAGGAATAATAAAATGTATTGAATGTATTGTTCCTATTGTTCTGGTAAGCTTGTTCCAAAACTGGCTCAATGACGTGAAGACTGAATTTATTCTTGTGTAGCTCTTTGCTGCCACAAATGTGAGCTGAATTCACATCCCCAGCATGAGCTAGACCATGTTCATCTCACTTTTCATAAGCAAGTCTTCTGAAATGACTTGAATGCTGGCAGATTTAGCTTGACGATGTTTGAAATTAGGATTTAATCAGTGCTAATGTGATAAAACTGATTTCACAGTTTTAAAACCAAATACTGTATAAATTACAAAACAACTTGGACTAAACATTTCCTTTTTTCAGTGGCATAGGATTCCTCATGTAATTTCTATTTAATATTCTGGGACACTGCCAGAATATTGAGAGATTTTTTAAAACCTTTTTTGTAATGTAGAAGTGTCTTTGGTCATCCTGCTGAATTTCAGTCAGTCATTAATTATTTTTTGAACAGAAGAAAATTGTTCACTGCCCATTTTTATGTGAATGTTGTCCAAGGGTCTTTTATTCACTTACTGTGTTAAGTAAGAAATTCTTATTGGACTTGCACCCTTTGCATATTACAAAAAAATTCTCTTTTATCTGAAATATTTCAAGCAATAGCTTCCTTATATTTGAGGTCATTTTAATGCAAACGGGGGTAAGCGTTGCGCAAGAATACAATAATTTCTGCTCATTTTTTATAGCAATCAGTCTGCTAATTACTGATAGATTTTAATTGGACTTTTCTTGCAGCTTTTCCTGTGGGTATGATAAGACTATAATCAAAGTCTCGCAGCAGTGCAAATATAAATATAAGTAAATGCTGCTTTTTGTTACACAGTAAGTTAATGTGGTTATCTGCACAATATTCTGAAATCATAAATTGCCAGCACAAAACCTGAAACCACAAACACAAGATGTGCCATCTGCTGATTGCAGACTGTATACTGTACGTGCTCTCCGATTATGTGCATGTGTGCTACTCGTACACATATGCAGCCGTGTTTTTTTTGTTTTTTTTAAAGCACACACACACACATTTACAGGTCTTCATGGCTGGTTGTACTAGTCATAAGAAGAAAAAGAGCCAGCAAGACAGCAGGATAATTGGATTTTTAAATGTGTTGATGGGGCGGACTGGCTGTAACAACAGCAACCACAGACGATTGGTTCTCTATGCAGCTTCACTCTGTGCATGTTATTTCTTAAAATATTCAGTTTCATTTCAAATCTGCTTAATTAATTTTCACAACTAAATTCTCCCTTTCTCATTTTTGCTCTCTCTCTCTTTCTCATATTCACTTAATCAGAGTCAATTATGGAGTGTCCTCAGAATTGTCACGGAAACGGTGATTGTCTCTCAGGAATATGCCACTGTTTCCCGGGATTTCTGGGGCCTGACTGCTCTCGAGGTAAATGCTCATAGAAAAACACTCAGCCACCCACAGAGAAGCAGTTATTGTTCCGAGATTGTTATCCCAGCAGTAAACGTGACCCGCGCACTTCGAAGGCTCCGTCGGCTGCTCTGTACACTTGCCTTTCCATTTTCACAGCCTTCATGTTCCCTGGGTTGGGGATCAACTTACCGCATATTATTTTAGACACACCTGTTTATATCTTTTTGCATGGCCTAAAGCCAAGTGGAACCTCATATATCACAGGTCAAAGGCACCCCACCGCTACTTTATGAAATATCAGGAAACTTTGTAGCAAGCTCATCTTGTTCTTTCTATTTGTATAGCCTGCACAATAATCTCCCCTTATGGTTTTATTAAAAAGACAGTGCTGATATAAAAGTGGAGGAGAGCTGTTACAGGAGCCCGGCTGTCACAGGAGGAAGACACCAGAAATAAAAATTGTGTTTTTTCAGGTGCAACAGTGCTTGAAAATAGGACAGTGTCAGAAAGTGTCTTGAGCTGATGTGTGGGGGATTATAATAGAAAATAATTGGTGTGTTGAGCATTGTTTGGCGCCGGTGTTTTCTGGCCTTGTTTTTACCCTGGATTCATCAATCAAGTAAGCAAGCTGTTCGCATCTCAAAGGAATAATAGAATTATTTTACTCACACAATAAAAAAAAAAAGGTAACTATAAATATTCAGACAAAAGCTGCTCAAGGCCCCTGGAGCTGTTTATTCCGTTTAAATCATAAATTATTCAGATTTTGACTAATTGCAGATTTTGTTGGTTTACAAAATTTTGTTCAGGAGGGGGTGATTTACTGCTTGACTAAGTCGTCTCTCTCCATGTATCTAATTCAGCCGCCTGCCCGGTCCTGTGCAGTGGGAATGGCCACTACTCCCGTGGCCGCTGCCAATGCTACAGTGGGTGGAAAGGCACCGAGTGTGACGTCCCGTCCAACCAGTGCATTGACATCAACTGTGGAGGACATGGCATCTGCATGATGGGAGCCTGCATCTGCAACACTGGTTACAAGGGAGATAACTGTGATGAAGGTAGGAAAAAGAAGATCATCAAGGCATTGGGTTTGTTGCTGATTCATTTATTGGTATATGTATATGTAATAAATGTTCAACTTAAAGCAGCAGTTTGTAACTTTTATAAAAAAAAAAATAATAATAATAATTGTTGAAACTGTCACTATGTTATGACAGCATGGTATGACTCTGATAACCTGTGAAGAATTTGAGCTCCTCTTCCTTCTCCCAGTGCTAATTAGAAACAACAGGAGAATGGTCTTAGCGCTGTTAATCATGCTCATGTATCTCTACTACACTACAGTGACTTCCCGCCGGTAGAGTCTGCCTTGAGTTATAAGTCTAGTTAGCACAGCTACCGGTGACAGGAAACAAGTGGTTTTCCTGGAACGGTAATTTATTGTTCTGTTATTAGCACATTTAGCAGCGTTTACACAAGGTTAATTGACAGCTAAAATGCTCCTCCTGATTGGTTGCTTTTGACCGGGTTTAGTGCATTTCTTCAGATGGCAATAGTAGCATAGAGAGGAGATCGACTTTTTTTTCTTTTTTTTTTTTCTGATTGTCTCATATCACAATACAGTGACAGTTTCAATATTTTTTTTATCATTTATAAAAGTTACATACTTCAGTTTTAAAGTAGGGAACAACTATCAAGAGTTTTCGCATAAGAACTTGAAGCATTCTGTTGTTTGACATTGTTAAGGGGAATCTACCTCACAACTGTCAACACAACAACAAATCTTTGAAAACCTACATCCACACTCTGTTCAGTGCTCTCTATATCACTAATGGATCAGTTTGTGAGCTGTTACTAACTCACTTAAAAGGCAAACCATGAAATCATTTTCTAGACACGCTCATCAAACCAGATCTTTACTGAAGACAATGTGCGAAGGCCAACATCAATGTGGACCAGAGTGGAAAAGACAGAACGTACTCTTCTCAGCATTTAACAGCAATACTCCCCCTCAGACTCTTTACCAAGCTGAGGAATCTGAGACTGAACAGGCAGCGGAGAATACTGGTATTCATCTGCTTGTTACACTGGGGAAATTACAGTGTGGGCACCTTCCTTGCTTTTCTAATGTTATTATGAACATAGGATGGGTTTTAAACCCTCTGGTGTAAACCCCCCGGCCCCTTCGTCAGTGTGCCCACCGCTCAAGTAAAACACAATTGTGAAGTTTGTCGATCACGCTGTAGTTCTAAATCTTATATCTGGTTTGCAAGCCTGAAGAAGGGAAGTGGAGTAGCATTTCATCTGTTGGCAAGCAGACAGCCCACTCTTAAATTTTAAAAGACCCTTGAACTTCACCATATTTCATTACAACCAAAGACTTCACTGCAAAGACTGTGTATGGCAGAAAATAATAAATAAATAAATTTATTCTGTAAGCACAGCAACCCCAATGTATCAGCATCAGCATTTAGTGAGAAATGATTGATGTTAGACATGTTATGACTAAGATTTATCATTTTGTAGCTGGTATGCCAAGTACTGAAACACTGAAAGGTTGACCATCCCGCCTGATGTGTAACGAGATTACCAACGATGCACATGTGGTGAGGGTAATCAGCCTCAGCTACCCAAGTGTCTATTTTTACAGGGACAACACCTCATCCACATATCCTGATGCTCTGGTGTTCACTGGTTTGTCACCTGATAAAGACAGGAGAGAAAAGTAAAGGTCTCCATGGAAATTCCTAAAATATTCTGTACAGTCAGTACAGAGCGCGTTCTGGACCCGGGGATCGGCTTGTGATTCAGAATCTACTTCAGCTGAAGATCAGAAAGCCCTGCAGAGAGTGGCCAAAGTAGCAGAGTGCTGCATCAGATTAGTCCTAGCATCCCTGCAGGACATTTTCCTCCAACACCGCAGGACCAGAGCAATTACAATCATTAAGCAAATCTGTTTTCTGCCTGCTGAACTCAGCCGAATGGTTCCTGTGCCTGATGACTTGAACTGCGAGAGCACATTAAAGCTTGTTGCTACAGATTATTAGGCTTCTTTATCAGAATGTGTCCAACAGCCACAAGCATTGTAGGAACTGTTAACCACTTTGCTTTATGTGATATTTTGTTAATAGCTGTCATAATAATAATAATAATAATAATAATAATAATAATAATAATACCATTAGCGCTCATCTTTTCTGCAAGGACTTTATCAATGTAAAATGACAATTTAAAGTGTTAAACTTATATAAAAAAAAGATGCCAGTTAAACATTCTTAGGTTTACGAAGGTTAGCATTAGCCCACCTAGGTGCTTTCCAACCCCTAGGTAGGATAAAGGTGGATTGTTAATGTAATTAATCCCTTGTTAATTTTCACCTTTTCTCCCTACATGAATTTGACCACCCAATGGCTAAATACATAACGCTACAGATTTAAAGCTAATAATCTGAATGACCTATGCACACCTGCTTGAGTTACCCCTGCTGAAAAGTAGCTTATTAAAATGATAATGTTCCAGCTCAAATTAATTTACTCTAATCTGACATACAATTACACATCAGTGGTTACACTGCAGTTGCTAAAAGCTTAGACAAGCTACACGGTGTACATTACAGCAATTTAATCGCAGCCAGTTGACACTAATTTGGCATTCGCTGCGCATACAGCGCGCTACGCAGGTTCACAAACCGACGGCAGAGTGGCTTTATATTCAAATCTTTAAAGAGTGTATAAAAGCAGACATAATGAAGATCATTTGTATGAGGGGTGAAAGCCGTTTTGGGTGATGAGGTGAGTTAGGTTTATGACTGGATGTGTTTTCTCTGCTTTCTTGACAGCATTGATTAAGCATTTTCATTTAATCGCATTTTCTCAGAACTGCGTGTTCATAAATGCAACAACATGCACAGGAGTCCGACTTCTAACGCCGCCCCAACTTCATTTGCACTTCTCCTAAGCCACAGAGCTATACAGTCAAGTCACTCTGGGCACCACCTTGGTCGTAATGCTGATTGAAATCAATACTCTCTCTGTTAGCTGCAGAGGTCATTTTTAATTTTTACTGCCATTTTTCTGCAATGTCAGGAAGTTTAAATGAGCCCTTAAACAAGAAGGAAAGTTTGTTGTACATGTTTCCCCTGTTAAGCTGCCGTTCTGTGTTTAACAACACACTTTACAATGTCCTGGAGGCTTCGTGCAGGCTTCCTGTAGAGGTTCCCATTTCTGTTTGATCACAGACAGAAATAAACCGACTCTTAATCAGGAAATTAGCATTTACGAAATAGTTTGTGTTAACAAGAGTATACAAATTCAGGATGCAAATTACTTGAAACTCATAACATTTATTATCTCTAAAATCAAAATAGGACCAGGATCTCATAAACGGCTAAAACCACCTTCACATTGATATATCTTGCATTGGATTTTCTGCAATTTATAGAAATAATACTGCTTTTATTAAGTCATTGCATTACCTACACATCAGATACCATAATAAATTATGATCCAGTAGGTTAAGCCAGACTTCCACAGGTTTTTTGGGATAAGTTATGAATTTAAATTATTTTTATCCATAATTAATGCCAGTTGAAAAGGTTTGTTCAACAAACAAACAGGGTAGAGATTGAAGGGTTGCACAACAGCAGCCAAAACAAGCCTATCGGAGGCATGAAATAGACATAAAAAGACCCTAACAGACCGAGTCATTTTTTATTAGCGTGGTGGGCTAAAGTTTTCAACTATGCATCCTGCGTCTTCATGTATCTATCTGTTATGTGCAAATTGAATAATCAACTGGATGAATGTGCTAAAAAAAATTTTTTTTATGTCTGTAGTTAAATAACGGTTCAACAAGCAGAACAGATTTAATCACAATGACATGACATGCAGAAGCTAAATTTGCACATTTAATTTTAAAATTCCATGTAACATGTCCATCACAAGTGTAGCGTTTGTCTTTTCAGGAAAACTAATCTCAAACTGTATGAAAATACACAAATCACACCCTGGCAATGAAAGGCGGGTTTTATCCGAGCGTGCATGTGTACTGGTGTTTTTTTTTTTTTTTCTTCTTACATTTTAGGCTGACAACTAGAAAAGATTTTCACTGATATCTAGTCTCTTGCTTAAAAAGAACTTATGTTTTGCTACAATAATAAAGGGAAAATAAAAATCCTGCAGCACTTTTTCTCAGGAGCGTCTGTTAAATTAGTAATCCCTTCTCCCCATCTGTCTCCAGTGGACTGCATAGACCCCAGTTGTTCGGCCCATGGGGTGTGTATCCACGGCGAGTGCCACTGTCAGCCGGGATGGGGTGGAGCCAGCTGTGAGATTGCCAAAGCCTTGTGTCCGGACCAGTGCTCTGGCCACGGCACCTACAACGCAGAGACCAGCACATGTGCCTGCGACCAGAACTGGACAGGACCAGACTGTTCTCTAGGTGGGGTCATTTGCAATGAGCTGATATTTACAAATAAAAAAAAATAAACAAGTGTACATTAAATTTCATTACTGTGCTACTTCACAGTAATGAAGTAGCACTGTGTAGCTTTTGTAGTACTACTATGGAGTGGTATATTTCTGAGATGTTTAATTAATAGCATACACACAGACAAATTTTGCAATATGATATGTGCATAATGTGATCAGAAGCTTGTAGTCCTAATAGCCTGAGGCAGAAAGCTGCGTCTTTGGTGGTTCTGCTTTTGATGTTGTGGTACCGTTTGCATGATGATGACGGTTCCAGAAGTTCACGGAGAGGGTGGGAGCGATCTCTGGCAGTATTCAGAGCCCTGTACCTGCTGCGGTTCTGAAGCAGATCCAAGGTGGAGGGAAGGGGGACCATAAAGACTTCCTCAGCTCTTTTCACACGATATTTTAGAGAGCCATATTAACATAACATGGAAATAATGTAACAAATATAATCAGAATTAATAAGTCAGTGCTAGATGTGCAACAATAAATAAAAAAGATGTGAAAAAAGTGCAATTTACTTATACCTTTGTACATACCCCCACACACACATTCATACATACAGCTTTAGTGACATTTTTAACTTTGATTCAGACATTACAGTGTCGGGTTTAAGATGCTTCGCCACAATTAATGTATGAAGTTTGGTGTCAACTTGAAAAGATGAAAACAGTTCATACTAATTTTGATCTGAATCAGTATCTTAAAAATCCTAAATTTTCTGATTATATTTGAAAATTAAATATTTTTACAACCATAACAGCCACGCAGGACAGATTTGATGTGAGAGAACTGAAGTGGTAAAGTGAGATTTTCTAGTAGTGGTTGAAGCAAGTTAACAAAGGAAGGCAGTCAAGTGTAACAGAGAGCAGCATAAAAAGTAGCTTAGATGTGTTTCTGGCTTTTATGTTGAGCATTTTAAATATTTTTTTTCCAGGAATAAAACCTGGATGCTACTTTTTGTTCTCTCTTAGCAAGAGGATCAGAGCAAATATACCTTCTCATGCAGCCGTTATCTATTCCACATCTTTAAAAGTAGATAAAGATCAATTTTATTTTTATTTTTTTTTAAATCTACATCATTCCTGACTTGCTGATATGGTCATTTATCACTGGTGTTGTGCCACAGCTCTCGTGGCTCATTTCTGAAAAGGTAGCAAGGTTTAATTTCAATGTAATGTTAAGCTTTTTTTACTTTTATCAGGACGACTACTTCAAATATGCTCTCAGTGTCTCTGCTGTTTGGAGACAGAGAGAGGAGAAGCAGTAAAAAGGGAGATAAAACGGAGGAAAACTGAGGAAGAATGCAGATCAGTAACAGATGGCATGACATAAAAACAAACAAGAGGAAGGGAGTGTGTATGTGCGTTCTCACTTCGGTTTGTGTTGCCTCAAGCTGTTATAGCAAGTATTGTCAAAACCATCAAGCACACATCCAATTAAGTGTTGTGTCTTAGTAGCATGCACACGTGCATACATCCTGCACTGATACAATATTACTTTTGGTGTGCTGTTGACCTTTTCCTCAGGATCTGTCAAAACATTCAAATACGCAGCCATCAAACACACGTGTGGATAGATACATCGACATTCCACCTAAGGCACTTCAGTCCCTTATCAGAGTTTAGCAGTGTGGCGTATAATCTCTCTCTCTTTGACGCGGACTCACAGAGACAGCCACGCTAACGCAGGCTGACTGTGGGAGAGCCACATGGCCGCTCACAAACACAGCTGAGTTCACACTGCCGTGCTTTTGTTCTATATCAAGCTTTTCCTGACCAGGCTTTCATTTGGTCGTTGGATATAAACACACACACACACACACATCAAAGGGAAATCGCAGACAGTGAAAGTAGCGCATAGCTTCACTTCCCAGACTAAGACAGTCCTGACCTCTGGAGGCATGGCCTGCACAAGGTCTCACAGTCTGCATAACTTCTACGTCCAGGAAGCTGTGAGATGTTCCACCCATGATTGGAGTTTTTTGCCCAGAACATTCTAAAAACTGGATGGTGTTATTGGATTGGGAAAAATTGTACAGCAACCCAAGCTCATTGTGTTCTTCTGACCATTCATGAACAATGTTTGCAGTGTGTCAGGGCTATCCTGTTTAAAAAAAAATCTAAATGCTCTGAGGTCATAATTGTTTCCATAAAGTATTTTCTCAGCCTTAATTCTGTTTACCATTTATTTTATTATCTCACCATTTGTTTATTCAGAAACATGCTTTGTATAGATTTAAACACAATGAATATCAAATTCTATTATGCCTTTGAAGTATGTTTGTTGCATTTTGTGTAGTGCACGTGTTTATGAGATTAAGAATTGTAAAATTTACTTTGTAAATGTTCAACAAGAAACATTTTTGCTGTGATGTCACAATTTATTTTAGGCTAGAAACTGCCAATATTTTTGCATGTTGATCGGGGAAAAGTTCCACATTTAGACCCCACACACCTTGAGTCACCTGTAGTTGTCATGCCAAGACAATAGATGGCGCTACGATTTTAGCATACACATATACGCTTTTGATACTTATCTTCGACTTGAAATCACAAAAAGCGACCCGTCTCCTATGAATGAATGCTTATGTAACACATATATCCCTTATCAGGGAATTGTCTTAAACTCAACAGGCTATGAAGCACAAGACAGTGCTATCCGCCGCTGTTTTCGTTAACAGCCCTGCGTTCTGCACTTTCGCTCCAGCAGAGTACTTCACATCCGTGGAGGACATTACAGAAAAGTTTCACTCAGAAATCTGGTTACAAAAAGTGTGTGAGAAACTTCAGAACTTCAGTGTCAAGTAATCACTAGCCAAGTTAATCAGGAAATATATTGGGCTGCTTTCATTTGCATTCAATGACCTCTGCATTTGGCATGCAGAGGTCATTAAATATTCATCTGGGTAGACTAAGCCTCTGCATAGCATTGCATGGGATTGAGTTATTATTGGATCTTTGTTACCTCCGGTTTTTTGACATCTCCAAAAATACTGGCTGGAGATTAAATTCTGTATTCTTCGGTATCGAGTGTGTAGGAAGAAATGCAATGTTGCGGTGTTATTTACCTAAGCAGGGTAACATAAGACAGATATGCAATAGCGTACAGCTTGCGGCATTCATTTGAGTAATGTGTGTGACTTTTGTGTGGGAGTTTTCAACTTTATCATGCTGAGCTTTGTGTTTTGAACTTGCAGAGGTCAAACTGTTGCACATGTTGTCTTTGCTTTCTATGGTATCTATTTGATTCTTTCTTCTGCAATTCCCTGTTGCCTCTGAAAGTATTTAGTGGGTTTGTAGTACAACTTAAATAGAACATATCAGCCTCAATATTCTCTACACTCCAAATAACTGAAAATAAAAATTGGACAGGCCAGTTTTTGGGACTTATCAATATAAAATCACTTAAGATGTTGGAGAGTAACTATATTTGTAGAGGATATATATTCGATTTAATTTCACTTAACAGTAAATACTCCATCCATCTGTTAATTGGCTATACCTGCTTATCCTTGGAGAGCTGTGGGGGCTGGTGCCCATCTCCAGTGGTCATTGGTTGAGAGGTACACTCTGCACAGGTCGCCATTCCATTACAGGGCAACACACACACACACAGTCCACACACGCATACACACACACTCGTACCCAAAGGCAATTTAGAGAGACCAATTAACCTAACAGTCATGTTTTTGGACTGTGGGAGGAAGCCGGTGTACTTGGAAAGAACCCACGCATGCAGAGGACATCCAAACTTTACAGAGGCCAGGATTTGAACCCAGGACCACTTTGCTGTAAGGCAACAGCGCTACCAATAGTGACATCATGCAGCCCTGGCAAATACTCTCCAAAATGATTTATTAAAGTCATTTGTGTGGTTTATATAGAAGAGGATTAGAGCCATCTGAAAAAAAGAATTCTGACTTTGATCTCAGAATTCACTTTTTTTTTCTAAGATTCAGAATTGTTAACAATTTTTATGCAGCAGCAGACAAATCTAGTCTTTAAACTCAGATCTGCTGAATTTGATACAGGCTTTCAGTGAGCAGATTTATAAATCCTATATCAAAGAACATGCTAACATAATGGACGTGCACCAAAGAATGTTTGGTTATTTATTTGGATTTATACGTAGATTGACACAGAATTAGAATTCTGATATTAAAGTAAGAATTCCGAGATTAGTGTCATAATTTTGAGATTAAAGTCATAATTCTTGTTATTTTTCAGTGACCATAATCCTCTTTCGTAGTTTAAAGCTTTCTTTAAAAGAGAAAATGATTCTTTCTCAGTAATTCTGGCAACAGAAGCTCCTGTTTTTGGCAACACAGGCAACCCTGCCATCTCTCTGGTCCATCAATAAGTCCTGACCCTTTTACTGGTTCACCAGTTTCTCTGCACTTGTGGACACACCATGACTCATCCACCAAGACAGTTTGACCCTTGTTAAAGTTCCTCACATCTTAATGCTTCCCCATTTTCATCAGGTTCCACCACATCAACTTCACAGACAAGACTGTTCACAGGCCTCTCTTTGAGGTCAAAATGTTACGTCTTCTTGTTGTATGCGGTTGAGCTGAGAAGAATGTTGCATGTTAAGCACTGACACATTCAGAAGAAGGATATAATGCATCTGCTTCTAGTTGTAACCTCCTTTATGGCTTACTGTTTGTTTGAGTTTTGCAAAAACAGAATTATGCCACCATCAGCCGTTATACATAATCACCGCGACATTCAGAGCGCAAAAGGTTTCAAGCTAACAGTTTGAGGTATTTCTTCATACAAGGATGAACTCCAAACAGTAGCGGCTCTGTTGCTTAACTTGCCTTTCTGAGCTAATAACAAAAGGTGCATCACTACATTCAGCAACCAAGTAGCTCAGGTGTCACTTCTTTGCCGGTTTGCCTTATCAATGGGCGACTGTGGCACTGTGGCTCTGTGGGAAGAGTAGTTGTCTTGTGATCGGAAGGTTGTAGGTTCAATTCCAGCTTCCTCCTGTCCCATGTCGATGTGCCCTTGGGCAAGGCACTTAACCCCAAATTGCCTACCGATCTGCGTATCGGTGT